>JAUELD010070464.1:0-21869 GCA_031471615.1 Aglantha digitale | reverse complement strand
AACTATCTACTAAATAAAATACCACAACCTTTTGTCTCTTATGAGGTGTAAAAATATGTTATGGGCTCCTGGACTATTATGTCTTGTAAATGAAAACTTATGGCAGGCGTTTTACAGACATGAAAAACATCTGGGTAACTTGTATTTTAATCGGATTCCAATATGTTACAACATTTTTGTTTTAGATCAAAGAATATCAAATACTAAGATCAACACTTTTTATTTCATAAAAAAAACTATTTTTGTTTACAAGATATCTTAAACTTTTCAAACTTAAAATAGTGAAGTAAAAAATCTATAAGGCATATTAATGAATTTTAATGAATTATTGTAATAGAGAACCTGGATCTAGTGAGAAAAAAATCAATACGATGTTGGAACATTCATTCAATGTGTTACTAGTAACTTATCTTTCGATATATGAAATAAATCTATCTATCAATTTTGAAACTTTAAATTAAGACGAGAAGAGCCTTTTTAATGAAACATAAAGTGTTGATCTTAGGTTTCGAAACTTGTTTATCTTAAACTAACATGTCCAAGCAACTCCGAATCCCTTAAATCTTGAAAGCCAAAATCTTTGAAATAAGAAGAAACTATTTCCTTACTTTTTTAGAAGAAGGTTGCTACATTATTTCATCACTCCAATTATGTTCATTAAATTGAATTTGCAACTTCATGCTCCTTAAGCAAAAATGAAAAACATTGTTCAATGAAATTATTAAGCATTATAATGATAATAATCAATTTAACATAATTTCTGGGTGAAAAAAAATGAAATGAAATGAAATTCATTTTCGTGCCAGAATCTCAATAGACAGAAAAATATTTCAAAGAAATTTTCATTATGTTCATATGGGAATTTATTTATACAATTGATTTTAGTTCATAGAGTGCTACTTTTTGCTTTTATGCACAAAAGGTAAAAACTAAAGACTTACATAATATAGACCAATTCTGTTTGAAATTGTAAGCATTTTTTAAATAGACAGTATTTCCAGAAGTTAGAATTAAAGCCTTACTTTTTTATATATTTCATAGATCATGATATTTTGTAAATTATCAATAAATTATGGATCATGTAACTAGCCTTAAAAAAAGTATTTGTTTGTTATTTTAAAGGAACTTATGGAGAAAATGGTCAATGTTAGTTCAGATGGAAGCATTGAAGTACTTTACTTAAAGATTTTTAATATTCAAATTGCATAATTTGTTTGTGTTTCGAGGAGGACCTGTGCTAATGAATTGGCCCTGGTGAAATACTTTTTAATCACACTGGATGTCATGCATCACTTATCATTATTTATAGCGATTAAGTTCCTTAATTTTACCAATAATCAAGATCAATGGTCTGATCAATAAAAGTAACACTTTAAGAAAGAAAAAAAAGTTTTTTCATTCTATAGTGGCCAATTTTCAACAATTTGTTATCTGACATAAAAGAAAAGTCTTAGAAAAAGAAAACTTAGAAGAGCTCTATCTGTATTGATCAGACCACATGTTTGAAAAGAACAACAATGCAACTTTATTCTAATTATGTTACATTATTGTCATTAATAGTATTGAAAATGCTAAAAGTAAAAGTTCTTTGGATGGTATTCGTCTTTTTTATATGAGCCGGTCCGTTGTTTTCCAAGGAAGTTCTTACGAAGTAGCTGCTTCAGCCAATAAAAACAATTGTATAATTTTATGTAAATTTGCTTTTAATCCTAAGTATTTCCCGCCAAACATTTTATTTTTTCGAGCAGATCTGATTTATGATATGCTGTGCATTGACTGATTGCAAGACTACTTATTTGAAGTTTCTCCTGGAAAATACAATTAAATTTCAGTCAGTATTAAAAGTTGTGAATAGAAAATTTTGAAACTAGTTATTAAAAACATTAAACTTTAAGAAATAATATTAATTAGTAAACTGCAATTTAAGTTTTTTTACAAACTACATGAATAAACTTTATACGACTAACGAAACAAACCAATTTTTTTATAACATAATTCTCAGATTCTACTGAATTATTATTTCTAATACGTTAAATTTCCACAATAGTACATTATATATTAACAATTTTGTTCAAATATCTAAAGAGAAAGAAATTATTTTTATTTTTAATTATTTCGAATGGAATTTCAAATATATTGTATCATTACTGAGTAGGCTTTGCAGTTTTATAAACTGACACTTTAATTTATAGTACACACCAATGTAATATGTATATTTGAAGTTGCATACTTCTTCATACTTTCAGGCCTTAACACCATATTAATAGATAAAAAGCTCATTTTAATAAATCTTTGACGAAGAGAAACACATTATTGTAGAGCCATATACCCGCTTGGGATGTAATAACACGTATTGGTTTATACATTCAAAATTCTAGTCATTAGGATTTTTAACCTATAGCTTAAAAGTCTCTATTTTAATCTTCCGAAAAAGTTCCTATGAAACCAATTTGTTTAACCAAACCCCACTTTAACATTTAGGAATGAGTAGCTGAACACTGATTACGTAAATAAATAAATATTTTTAAAAGACAAATACATATAGTTTAGTGCATACCCAATGAGTGCTACCATCAAAAAATACAATCTATTGAAATAAAACCTAAGAAAAATATTTGAAGTACTATTACTAAGAAAATGACTAGTTACCTTTACCCCAAGAAAAAAGGTAGCTCATACCGTTTCTTTGTAAAGTCTATGTCAAAAATATAGTATTAAATTCAAAATTTTCTAGAAACTCGTTCCTAGAATTCGCTTGTGGTAACGTCAAAAAGAAAATTAAATTAACAAACCTGTTGCTTTGGTTATTATATTTATTTTTACTACTACTACTACTACTACTACTACTACTACTACTACTAAAAAGAAATGTTTCTCCATAACTAGCGGTTTAAAACATACAACTTTTAATAAATACATTAATGTCTCTATAAATATATCAAAAACTTACATAAAGTGACAAATAAAAACACTAGTATATAGACGAATAGGTAGCAACAAGGAACGGAGAGGATATCATCAACAGTTGTGGAACTGTACAAGGACAATGCCTTAGAATTTTAGCTTTAACACTTTTAATATCCCGAAATTCTCTCTTCATACTAAACTTATTTCAATTTTTTTAGGTTAATATGTCAATACATGAACCAGCGTATTGTGGATTCGTGAAAATTGGCGTGTATACAGTATTCACTGAAAAGAATCCTTTAAAGAGAAATATATCTGAAACAAAAAAAACTTTTTTTGCCAGAACATATCAACGTCATTACAATAAAATAAAAGAATTATTTGGTGATAATCAATATTTCTACCAAAATTGCCTATCAATCGAGAAAAACATCCAAACTTTAAATAAAAACAAAAGTGATAAAGAACATGTGCTTTTGTTTAAGGAATGGGTTTATATTTCACGTGAAAAGAAATGGAAACACAGCCTAGCTAAAGCTAAAAAGATGGGATTATTTAAATAAAGAGACAGAAAGAGATAATTTCCAATATTCTGAAAACTTTGGATGATAATTTTAACGTGAAGTATGGCTGCACTTTTTCTTCGCAAGTGGTTAAAGAGATTACAACTTTTTGTAGCAGATAAACTACATAAAAAAACAAAAATTGTAACATCACATAATTTAAGATATATTCAATTTAGAGCTTATTGTATCTCTATATCGTTTCGGAATAGACAGAAACCGAGACTAAGACAAAGTCACGAAGATAAAGCGTTGGCTTGTGAAAGAACAGAAAGAGACATATAAACAATAGAAAACGTTCGTTTATTTATCGTGCAAAATGCCCTCATAAATATTTTTTCACATTCATTTACTTTCAAGTACATGTAAGTTAGGCAAAAGTTAACTTATCCGCACCAGAAGTAAGTTATTAACGTGTGTTGTTCTTCTGTAGGGACTCAAAAAGCCACATGATCATGTTCGTCATACAAGTAATTATTCGTGGGATAAAAAGAGGTTTCTGGAAGATATGGAGAGAACGTAAAAGGGGGTGAATTAATTTTTTCGGACATTGCTCGACGATACAGCCTACGTAATAATACTAAAAGGTATATCATATCAAAGTTAACTTTCAATTGAAACAAAACCTTATTGTTAAAGTGTAACTCTCATAAAATACTTAAATAACTTTTATCTATAGGTGCACTTCCAGGTAATGCTAGCCAAATTACGAAGCAGCTGTTACATGAAAATAGAGTTAAAATCAGTGATAATGGCAGTTCAATATACACCAAAAGTTATATGCAAAGAAAAAAGGTACTAACCTTGTTATTATTTCACTTATCTTTTTAGACTGCTTTTCTAAAACATAAATAACTAAGTTATGCTTTTAATTATAACAGAAGCTTCATGAAAACTTTCTGAGAAATAGAGCTTTATTTATTTCACCAATCCCTTTAAGTTCTTTGACAAGCTATTATTTCGTCAAAAGTGAAGTTTCTGTATCATTTCTTGCTCGCATTTAACTAGCATGATCTTTTAAAAAATTTGCCTAGATGAATTAAAGGGAATCTTACGGATTCAACAGTTTCACTACATCTGTCTACATATTATGGCTCTTTTCAAAATTGAAAAAAGTTTGAAAAAAACTTGAAGTACAATTGTTTTACCGATTGTGCAAATAATTTAGCTGGACATTCCCATGTGTTGATGATGGTATCAGCATAACAGCGCTGTTTATCTGATCAATGATGAATATTTCTTGAAATACCAGAAGAAAATAAATATTCAAAGCGTTGCCGAAAAACCATACCCGTAAATATCATCATGGTGATAATATAATTACTATCAACAATTTCACATTGATAAGGTCGAAATTAGAACTGTTTTATTTATGACAACAAATAAAACTTTCTTTTTACCTGAATCTTAACCAAAAAATCGCTATAAAGAAACTAAAAAAAATGTAAAAAAATTACTTCACGGAGATAAAAACAGATTTTCTCTTAATTCAGAATTTATATCCGCATCGACAAAGAAGTGTTTAGAACTTAAATTAATTGAAATAACTTATTTGAAATTCATTGGATTTGAAAAAAATCAGTTGTCAATGTATCATTCTTATTAATTACCTAATAAACATTTGCAGGGGAAGATATAAAATACTTTTTTCTCAAAATTGATTTGGTCACGTGACTGACTAACCTACTGATAATAATTCACGGATAACGATTTCTCACAGGCAAACGATTGGCTTCATTTGTTTCGTGTTGCCTATTTTAAACATCTTCCTGTTACCTTGATCACGAGATGAAAAATGCTGTTAGTGATGTGGAGTTTTATACAATTCAGATTAATGAATATAGCAAAATAAATTAGAAACAATATGGCAAATTTGAAATATGGAATAAAAATTGATGCTGCTTCTATGGAAATATCTCATTGTGTACCAGAGCAATAAAAAATATATGAAGAGAAAATCACCCAGTTAAAAATCAACTACAAAATAACGACAACTTTAAAGAACTTAAAAGCCACCTTGTTGGAAAATGTAGAAGCAGACAACAAAATTGAACAACCCGAAAAAAACAAATTTAGAAAAGTGTCCGGCAATAGTTTCCTAAAGATATACTATATAAAAATAATAATTATAATACAATATATATATTTTTACCAAGTTCGAATCGCAAAACACAAACCAGACAATGATAACAACTTATCTGCTAGAGTAGCAAGAGTACGCGGTATATATGACCAATACCGCAGATTTAAAAGCAAATTTCCAAATGCATCTGTTAAGAAGCAATAATACATGTAGCTCTTTTGTATCTATGAATGATCTAATTAAAAATCTGTTTGGCCCACCAAACATATCTTATATTGCATTACAGGAGTCAAGGAATGTGTCAGATTTGTAAAAACTCAATTAAATGGACATATGATCAAAAATTCTATGGGAATATCATATGAGAATTTAGGATAATTTTTTGTTAATGAATATTCTTAGAAAATATACAGTGCTAGACATTGTAGCCGATGTAAGTCCCTCTTTGTTCTACCATTTCACATTCTAAGTTTACTTTAAGGCATAATTCTCTGCAAAGAGATGAATTATATATGGAGACATCCTTGTTATTCTTGTGTGGGAGAAAGCAGACGGATTCATAAGTTTGGGCAAAACGGTATTTTAAGTGCCATTTTAAGGACCAAGAAAAGAGGGAAACAATGTTAAGTTGAATAAATTTTTCGATTTATGTTTAAAATCTTAGTATTTGCAAAAAGAAATGCATTGAATTCTAATTCATCAAGAAGGACTTTAACATAGTAAAAGGACTAGTAAATTCATGCTGTTTTTTTTAAAATTAAATTGTTAGTTTAAAGATACTCGAAGATATTGTCTTTGATAATAGATTCCATTACATAAAAACTATTGATAATACATTTTTCGGTCTAAAGCTTCTGACATAAATTTATTTTCTATCAAAACAATCAAACTCCTGAGTGAATATATTTTCAACCACTCACTCTCATTTGGTGTTTTTCCTAATGCCTTATAATTGTTAAATTATACCTCTTCACAAAGCAGGCCGAAAGGATATACTAGGTAATTTTTGACCTATTTCTGTACTTCCAATTTTCCAAGCAAAATTCTTGGAAAAATTCTTAATAATCAACTTAGAATATTTATGGAAAAATTCAAAATTTTATATTCTAGACAACTTAGCTTACAGAAAAATAAATACTATCAGTGATTGACATTGTAAGTAAAGTTACTAATGCATTGGAAAACAAAGAATTTTCTTGTGCTGCACTTCCGGATTTTGCAAAAGCTTTTATTGATACTAATGACCATTAATTTTTGTTAAAAATGCTTGAACATAATGGAGTAAGAGGTGTCTTTACCAATTGGTTTAGATCGTATTTGTCAAACCGAAAACAAGTAGTTTACATAGGTTCTACTTTTTCTCGCTCATGTTAATCTAGGTATCTATATTGATGAAAAACTTTGCTGGAAATACTACATTTGAGAAGACAGTAAAAAATTGGACAAAGGCAATGGTATTATCAGTAAAGTTTGGTATTTGTTCTCAGCTGAAATGTTGTGTTCTTTATATTATTCTATTATCAATAGTTAAATCAATTATGGTTTAGAAATTTGGAGTGGTACTTGAAAAAACAGGATCTTTAAATAAAGCTTTTTTACTTTCTATTCCTTAGTATAAAACTAAAATAGGAACAGATTTTGAACTGCACTGTACTTTGAACTGAATTAAATAGTAAAACATTCACATAATTCAAGCAAAAGTTTAAAAGTTTTCTTTTAATGATATCAAGGTGTTTTAAGTGTACTCTGCTATATTTTATAAAGTGACGTTTCTTTGTGTTTTTTCCATTGTGTTTACGTTAAAAAACAAAGAGAAAAAGATTTTGATATGAATTATTTCATACTTTTGTTTTTAATTTAAACTTGATTTTTGATGATATGGCATGAGTTATAACTTGGATGTGTATTAGATATCTTTTTTTAATTTAAGATTCGTTTAGAAAGCCCTATAGTTGTAAGCACAAAGTTTATTTCAATTCTTTTAAAGAATATTTATAAAGAATACAATAATCGATCATTCATACAATATTTTTTATTTTAAACTACATGATTCGTTGAGCAATCTACATCTTCAGATTAAATATTAAGAACTTATTTTATCCCACTTGTATATCCGTAACACTTTTTATTTTAAAGTTTTTGATTTTTAATAAATATTGCTAGGATATCAATGGATGATATTTAATGCAAATTTTATATTATATATATATATTTGTTCCATTTTTAAATTCATTAACTTGTATTCTACCTAAAGAAAGTAAATAGATTTTTCTGGAAGACATGTTGTAAAAAATTGTATTATATCTTCACATATTTTATGCATATACTTGAAGGTATAACTTGCCTAGTTATATTACATAACCTCAGCAAATATGAACCAGAAATGAAAAATTCTATTTTTAATAAATGATTCAAAACATTGCTACTTGTATTTGTAAATGTTGTGAGAACTTTTCTGATAAAAATTTCACTAGTTCACTAAATTAATGAAGAATTGACTTACTTCATACTTGACTTTATGGAAAAGATGTGTGACATTAATGCAATGGACAGCATACCACATAAAAAAAATCCAAAAGTTTGAATGTCCAATTTAAACCCATACATTTTATCTATATATGTCATTTTTGGGGAAGGCTAACACTGTAACACTAAAATAATCACTCACATTAGAAGAATTGCTGACATTGGGTTTACATTAAACAAATACCCAAGATACATTGCAAACAACCTAAAGTTACGGATACGAAGAAACGATCTCAAAGAAAAAGTTTTCTTATAAATTCTTGTAGTATAATGTAAGCTTTCTCATTGTTATGACAACTTCTTCAAAATACTAACAAAAAAATAATATTTATTTTATATATGTAATTTATGGACAAGATTATCAGTGTTTAAAAAACGACTTTTTAAGGGATTTCGAAAAAACACAATCGTGAGAACTTGATATTTAATACCATAGTTGGTTATAATCACCCCGGAGTTATTTCTCCCATAACATATTCAAGGAGCTTTTTACAAAAACTAGGTATTAACTGGAATTTATGATTTCATTTGTTAGATATCCCAAAAAATTCAATATTGAGCTAAAATTTCCATTAATCCCTCTCTAATTTCACTTGTAAAATCAGACATTTGCAGCTACAACAACAGATATTTTGTAATTTCAAAATTTAATTGCATCTTATTAAATAGTTTTTATAGATATATTTATTATATATCAATATTTTTTTTAAAAATTCCCCGTTATAAAAATAGAATAGACAGAGAATATAGTAGACAGAAAATATAACACAGCTCTAAGTTATTCACGCTGTAAGATTTGACGAAATATAGACTGTCATTGACTTTATTAAGTTCAGTATCACTATCAACAAAACAAGCTTCAAATAAAAACTGTACTTCACTTACATTTTTAGAACAGAAGTTGATTCTACTGGCACTAGACGCCATTCTTAAAGTATGCAGATAAACTTTTTGATAAAAAACGAATACTTTCAGATATAAATAGTTACATGAAAGGTGAGAAAAACTTACTCAAAATTTTTATACTAATATGTAAAAACTAGTGAAGATGGCTTTTAAAACACGAAAAAATTAGATCTTGCAACAATACAATTTTTACAATATCTGTCACATGTATTTTTGACACGTTCATTATGACATGTTTTTGTTAAAATCTTTACTTGCTACTTTGGTTTTCTTTATTTTCTTTATTTTCTTCAACAAAAGAGCGAGATATCGAATTCTGATATTATTCCACAGTATTCAATCATCCAAAAGTTCCTTGGTAGATACATTCAATTGTATTATGCAGAACAAATGGATGTTCTGCCATTTATTTTTTAGAACTTGTCTACGAAACGACAATACATATATAAAATCAAAACCTTGCATGGAAGAACTACAAAGGGTGGAAAACAAAACTATCTGTAGCTGCGCAATGGGAAACTTCTCTTCTACCATGTTTGAGTTATATGAGTTGTGTACGAATGTATTCGCAGGAAATGACTTGAGCACGTATTTACATGAAAACATAAGCTACATAGAAAGATGTCAAAAACAAAAGCAAAGTAAATTTTTTATTAAAAATATGCTGTTTGCAAAACTATACTTATAAAAACATAAAGAAATGTCAATATTATATCACTAAATAGAATTTAAAGCTAATTAATTTCAGAAAGTTAAATACGTATGTAAGTTTATACGACAGAATGCCTAATACAATAAATACTATATGGCTGGAATTTTTATAAGTGTCGTGAGTTGAATGCTTTATTAGGCCTGGTAAACCAAAGACATTTCATAAAATTTTATAAAAAAAGAGAAGTTTTATCAAAAAAATGTTTATCTATATTGAGTTGATATATATTCAAATTTTATGATTACTGTAATAATCCAATTCTTATATTTGCATTAATAATAAATAATTTGCTGGTGGTGCAACATTGATGTATGCAGTAAAACTATGAAAAAACGAGACATGTAAACATCTGTTCAAATAAAGTTTGATAAGAATATTTCATATGAAATAACTTTGCGTCTTACGTTTAAGTTTTGGGAAAAAGTACACCTTATATAATAACAATAATTAAATATTTTTGCTTAATGACCTAAACAACAATGTGAAAAACTTAGGCTGATATTTTTGTATTGAATAGATTTCTCTTTATAAATCTTTTTACAAATTTTCGCTGATTAGTTTTTGCAAGTAACTAACTGTGAGGATTAGCATAAAGGAAACAGTTTTGTTGTTAACCTTTTGACCATAATTTCTTAATAAAATTGGTGTGAAAAAGGAAGACACATAAATATTGTTGTTGCTCAAAGTCTTTTTTAACCGTAGTTTCTAGAAATACTACATTTACAACACTCTGTTATACGAGAACTGGTGAAAGCTACAGTGGAACTGCTAATATAACACTTACAAATAAATCTTGCCAACCGTGGAGCTTAAACAATCTTTTAAGTAATGTCACTTATCCAAACTTAAAACAAAACTTCTTTCCCAATTCACAGAGTTATGGTACACAACCATGGTGTTACACAAATATGACAACACGTGAATGGGAATACTGTAATATAACGAAATGTTTCATCAAGCTTTCAAGTGAAGGTATTTGAATACGCTGTTCACGGGTAAAAACTGCTTTTTCCAAGTACGGCAATACTATTACTATACTATGGGATCATATATCTAAAAGCTTCGGAAAAATACAAGTGTTATCTTTATGATAAATTAATACCGAAAATGCACTGTCACAAAAAATTTTGGGAGAAAGTACCACAAATTTAGCATCTTGCCATTGAAAAACAGTTTATGGCGGCTTTTACCCGAGTACTGCACATTACGCAGCTATATATTTACTTAAAGAAAGGTTTTAAATAAATTTACTTCTTTTTGTAGGAAAGGAAAAATCAATTGCAAATAAAAGATTGATGTATGGAACAATAGGAGCTGTGGTTATATTCGTCGTAATGATTGCAATTATTTTACACATTCTTTTTAAAAGTCATCGAAAGAATGGTAAATTTTTTTTTTCCATTTAAAAAAAAATTTGTAATTAAAACTTTTCCTAATTTTAAAGTACATATAGAAATAGTTTATTTGTAAAACTTGCATTTTTGGAACCCTTAAAACCGTAGAAGTATACAATAATAGTAACTTCATTGTTCTTAAAAACTAAAATCCAGTATAACCGATTTTTAAACGAACTTTAAATTAGCTACCAGATATTATTGTTAAATATCATTTCGTTTTATGATCGTTTATGAATGTATTGCATACACTTTATTAATAAACTAAATTTAAGATTAATGAAAATGGTGATGTTTCTGATATCTCTACAGAAATACTAATTTTTTTGACCAGCCCTGGTCAATATGAAGTTCAGTTAATGTTATAAAAGTATTTTTTAGAACTCTTATTAACGAATTTCTTTGTTATTGCAGACAAGGAAAAAGAACTTGCCATTGTTCCGTATGCAGAGAATAAGATATCAAGTACCTTGGAAAATGATTAGCTCAATGATCTATCAGTATCATTACGATCCAATTGCTTGTAATCAATGGTTGGCATTTCACGCATTGAAATAAGCTGATTAATTACCACTTTAACCACTTCATGGCATCAATAAAGATTTGTAAATATTTTAGGAAAAAGAGAAATATGATGTAAAAGTTTTTGAAATTTCTTCAGTCTATTCAGGTTTTAAAAGATTTGTATACAATTCTGTGGCTTCTTGCCAATTATCACGTCAACTTGGATTTCTCATGCTATAAAAATACATTCTGTTTAAGGAATATTTAAATACGGTTTGATTTTTAAAATCTAGTTAAAAACATAATCTAATTAAACAAATTACTTTGGAAACCTTAATAGAAACAAGAAGCACAGTATTCCTAGACATTTCCGTGGTCAGTTGAGTTCAATAAAAAAGTTAAATAGTTATGTTTTGATAAAAAAGTACTTTACACGCTATTTTCACGGAAACAACTTACACGGAGAAGCGACACCAGGTTGACAATATTTTGAACGACGTAAGAACAGTGGAAATTTGTTTTAAAAGATATCTTTAAAGAATGCAATGGAAAAAGATCTCTTGATTATTATTTATTATATAATTGAATTGCAATGAGACGATAGAAACATGAAATGATATTGGATTTTTAATAAATCACTAGTTACGCGAATTGCTATAATTCAATAAAAATTAATGCTCAGTGCGTTAGCCTTTGAAGCTGTCACGCGACGCTAAAATATAGTCTAATATAAGTCTGTCCAGGTAATTTTTCACCCTAATTTCTCAAATAGAGCCTGAAAAATACGAAAACTTATGGGTCAACAACCTCATGAAAATAAATCGTTCCCATGTTATAGTAATTTAAATATTTTTAGAAAAACAAGAGTTTTTTTGACATGAATATATAATTTTTATAATGGAAGAATAGTGTTTACTTCGTCGTACATTATATATTAAAAATATCGTTTCCAAATTTTTACTTAAATAGTTAATATACAATGATAACTTTGTTGTCATATTTTATATAGTAGCATAATTTGCATAATTCATACTTCCTGTAATGCCAAGCAATATCTTAGTTTTGAAAATGACAGTTTAACTATTGAGACCTTATTTTTTAAAGGTGAACAATTAACAGACCGATCGGCAAACTAGTGTAATCAGGAAAATCTACATAATTTTTAAAAATAAAACGTTAAGTTGTACCAAACAATAGTGATAAACTAAAAAAAAGACGGTTTTCTAAATGTTAAGACGTCGAATTCAAAAAACGAAGAATTTGCAGACCGATCAGATAATTTGCAGTTCTAGGCAACTCTTAAACAAAACTAATCAACAAGAAAAGTGGTACAAGGCGCAAGTTATAAAATTCTGAATATGATAATGCGCTAAATATAAGTAATTTGCAAACCGTCAGTAAATTAGTAGAATCAGGTCAATCTATATGTTTTATGAAAAAAAACTTATCATAGTTATGAAAAAGTTATTAACCAAAAATTTGTTGTTATTAAAAATGCATATTTCATAAATTTGCCAAAATAATTAAAAAATATATCAGCCAAGCAGATAACCGATTGTGTCTACGCCTTGTAAAATGGCTCGATGGACTTTTTTTCATAGGTATACAGATTTATTACATACCCATAAAGTAGTACGGAAAATATATTATTTATCAGCTAGATCTTAATTAAGATTTACAATTAAGCTCAATTTACATAAGGCGGGTCTGGATCATGTAACTAGCCTTAAAAAAAATATTTGTTTGTTATTTTAGAGGAACTTATGGAGCAAATGGTCCGTTGTTTTCCAAGGAAGCCATATTTGTTTACATATTTGTTTCCGTAACAAAGTCGCGCATATAGTTCTTAAGAAGTAGCTGGTTCAGCTAATAAAAACAATTGTATAATTTTATGTAAATTTGCTTTTAATTTTTACTTTTTTACTTTTAAGTTTTTCCCGCCAAACATTTTATTTTTTCGAACAGATCTGGTTTATGATCTCTTGGAAAATACAATTAAAACTAAAAAACTTAAACATGGGATGCCAGACATTTTTTAGTGGGAAGTGTGGCATAATCTACATCAATATCACCTAAATCAACAATCCAATTAACTCTCCCGTATGTTTATCCATACATAGTTCTTGGATTTTCATTTCGTCAAATTGTATAACAATAAACTTTTCATTAGGGCTAAAGTATTTGGTTTTTGATTTAACTCTTTAATTACAGCTGGATTAAATCCTCTTTGTGGTCTTATATAAATTTTGTAATGTCGATGTGTTCTGAAACTAGGTAAAACCAAAATACCAGTTCCATCTATTGCATTAAAGCATAAATCAGAATAAGCAGATGAGATCTTAGAAGCTAAATTTAAACAAAACTTTATTACCATAGGATGATAGGGTATGCTAGTAGAATTATAAAGAGGAATGATACTATTGCTGCTCACTCCAGAATAACTTCACGAAATCTGGATTTGTGTTGGGGTTTTGTTTAGAAAATATTAAATTATCATTTAGTTCAGAATTGACAGGAGTATTATCATTTTGAATTAATAATTGCATTTCTTTAATTTTTGAAGTTAATTGTTTACATTGAAGAAGTTGATATTGCAATGTTAATTTTAATCTCAAAGGTGATGTAAATGTTACAGGGGCATTAATGTGTGCAGATTTCATTTTTGTTTTCTGTTTCAGTGTTTGATCGTATCTAACTTTCTTTTCAGAAAGAAAACAATGTCGCAATGTGTATCAGCTTCAACAAGAAGCACCTGACATGATTTGGAACGAAGATACTCAATATGGTAATGGGTTAAGAGTACTTTGATATTTACAATAGGAAAACCTTTTGGGAATAATTATGTCTCTAAAGTACATTTTTTATCAATACCAGCAATACCATTACAAATAAAAAAACATTGATATCAGATATGAAAGATATTTCATGGTCATCTGGAATCATCCAACAGTAGAAAAGGAAAAGAAAAGGTCACAGTTTCATCAACAAAAATTTCAAATTTAGGTAAAAGTAAATCTTCATCATCTGTGTAAGTAATAGAAACGCAATTTTTATTTGTGTTTATAGTTAAATTGCTATCTTTAATTTTTGTATACGTATAATAAACTCATTTAAATCTTTACATGCCTGCATTTTTTCATTTTGAATTAAAGATGTACTTGATGATTGCTTTGTTTTCTGAAGCACTATGGTAATTTTTTCACTCATGGTTTGATTTGGAGTTAATATGCTTTTAATAGGTAAATTTAATTTAGGAAAAACACTTTCTTTCAATGATTTCCTTGTAGAATAAAAATAAAACTAGTCATCAGAAAAATGTCTTTCTCAAATGTAAATTTTATTAGTTTTGATTTGCTGTTTTAAATCGTCGTTCATTACTCTATCTTTAGTAATAACAGTTCACTTCTCCATTTAGCTGTAGCTTCATTTTAGACAACTAGAACATACAAAATACTGAGTCCAGAATGTTTTTTTCTTCCGGCTTACTGATATAAAGACTAAATCATTTTGTATTACGTATAACAATAAAAAAAGTAAAAATTTGTAACTTGAAACATGTACAACAACATAATTAAATGAGATTAAAAGATATATACCAAAAATCTGCATTACTTTCTTACGCCATTCTTTATGAACTCTATTTCAGTCAAAATATTGTTAGTTTAAATTAGGACATCCAGTGAGCAGATCTTATCATATACTTCGTTCCCATCTTTTTGTCAGTTACTATTGAGGCGCCCTTACAAATACCGAATTCTATATATAGGAGCTATAAAGAAGAAAAACCACATAAGTTCTTGGTCAGAAATAAATCTTCACAAATTATTTTTTGCAATATCACAATATTACACATACCTGACATTATATGGGAATTAAATAGGATAAAAAAAACTCTATGATCTTTAAACCTATCAAATATTATTTGCAATATGAATGTTGGACCACTTATGAGCCAACTTGTTTCTATCAAAACATTGACTGTTTTATTCAGTGAGATAAGTATATCAACAGAAATGAAATTCTGGTTTCTAATGCACGTCGATACAATAAAAAACTTCATGCAGACAAAACGTCACTCAGGTTTCTTATCGAATTACTTAGTCTTTAATGTAATTTTCCAAAGACAATAAAGTAAATTAACTACAATACCAATGCTATAAATTTTGTCGTTGACTTCGACAATACCTGTTATATTTACATTGTAATCATTTAGTTCAGCTCGAAACTTTTCTACATTTGATTTAGAAAAACATTTATTATTCAACAAAATATTTTATACAGTATATTAGAAAAGATATTGCTAGTTGTATGGATGTATATACAATTTCGATTGATGAAAATAGAAGAAAGTAAGTACAAGAGCGTGATTTCATATCTTTTGAAAAGACATGATTAGTAAAAATAAGTAATTAGGCACTATAAGTACTGCTAATGTGGACTATATACTTCATTTATTAAAAGTCTCTGTTTCAAATTAGTCTAATTGGTCCTATATCAGATGCCATATATTCACTATAAACAGAGGTATTAGAGGTATTTAAAATTGAAAAAGTAAAAATTGTACATCAATGAGTGCAAATTGTTTTCTTTTTTAATTAGATAAAAAAATGTGCCAGACAGCTAGCTTCCAGTCAATTCATTGACTTTTGCTTTATTATCGTTTCATATAATTTAATTGTTCTACAAGTTATCAAAAACTGACAAAATCTGATAGTCATATCTATACTTATATATCTATCATATCTATAGCTTATAAAGATACTTCCCAATGGCTACTGTATTGATGTTTTACACGACAAGTTTATTCGGCAGAATCCGAAAGCTGCGTTAAAGGTAGATGCAAACATGAAACATTTTGTGACGATAGGTGAAACTATGTTAAAGTATGCAGATAAACTTTTCCATAAAAAACGAATACTTTCAGATATAAATAATTACATGGAAGGTGAGAAAAACTTATAAATTTTTTTAATAACAATATGTAAAAACTAGTGAAGATTGCTTTTTAAAAAAAATTAACCTTGGATACTTGTATCCTTTTTAATATATGTCACATGTGTTGTTGACACGTTTATTAGCTAGTCAAAATGACATGATTTTTATGAAATATTTACATTACTGAAATTTTTTTTTTTAAAGTATAAAAGACATTAAAAACGTTAGTTACTATAGTAACTAATAAAACTACAACAAAAATATGAAAAGATTTACAAGATCAATTAAAATATTTCAAAAGAATTGAATTTTTATTTTTTTTTTGAATTTTAAAACCAGACAAAGCAAGAGGAGTGGTCATTATTAACAATTCAAAGTATATAGAGAAATGCTTATCCCTTTTAGACAGTGAACAATTTACTAAACTTGCCAAAGATCCAACAAAATCGCTTAAAGGTAAAATTCTAAGAGCAGTTCGTAAATTGAAAGATATTGTTACTGAAAATGAATATAAAACTACGTATGCAACAGGAACCGCCCATGGTAAATTCTACGGAACAGCTAAGATACATAAAATGTCACCAAACTATTGACGAATTACCCTTACGACCTATAATCTCGAATATTGGCACTGCATCATACCACCTTGAAAAATACCATTCTAACTTAATTGCACCACTAAGCAAATACGAATATACGGCACAGATGAGTTTGTACACACAATAAAAAACGAAACAATACCAGCAGCATTTAAATTAACTTCGTTCGATGTAAAATCTTTATTTACAAATGTACCGCTTGATTTTACTATTGACATTATTTTGAAACGAATCTATGATAAAAAGGAGATTGAAACGCGAATACCAAGTAAGTTAATGAAGGACTTGCTAGAAATGTGTGCTAAAAGTGCTCATTTTTCTTTCACCATTAGGTCCGGTTATAGCAGGAATTTTCATGGTTGAATTAGAAACGGTACTTTCTAAGATTACACACAATCTTGCTTAATTGGAAACGTTAGGTTAATGACACAATTTGCTATGTTAAAGAAGGATCTATTGACTTTGTTATTTATACACTGAATAACTATCATAGAAACATCCAGTTCACCTTCGAAGAAGAGGTAGATAACAAAATATCTTTCCTTGATGTATTGCTAATAAGAAACAACCGAAGTATTGTTACCACGGTTTATCGAAAAAGGACCAACAGCGACATATATTCTACACTAGGATGCATTTGCTCCGAAAATATGGAAACGAGGTACACTGAAAACTTTAAATAAAAGAGCTTATTTAGTATTTTCAACGGTAGTACTACGTGAAGCTGAATTACTTCACTTAAAGAAAGTTTTCAGTCAAACTAATGGTTATCCATTATGGGTTATTTCCCAAATCATGAATGAGATGAAAATTAAATTGCTTAGTCCACCAACTATAGATCATGGAAGTATAGATTAAGATACCACCAATGTTAACAACGAAAAGGAATTTTAACTACCATATAAAGGAGATAAAGAAAAGAGTTTAATGAAGAAAGTACAAAAAAACACTACATGAATCATTACCCGAAAATATAGTTACTCGAGTGGTTTACACTTCGAAGAAATTACCTTCAAAGTTTAATGTTAAAGATCAAACCAACTTTAAGCATGCACATGATTTACTATATGAAGTTAAGTGTTCAGATGTTAATTGTAATGAAACCTATTTTGGTGAAACTAGTAGACGTTATTATGAACGAATATGTGACCATGTAGGAAGGGACAAAAACTCTCATGTACTGAAACACACCTTATCAAGTAATCATAACCCTCCATCGTTTGATGATTTTAAAACTATTGGTAAAGGTTACAGGGGTAATGGTTATAAAAGAAAGGTGGCAGAAGATTTATTGATTAAACAATTAAAGCCATCATTAAATATTCAAGAAAAATCAATTCCCTTGAAATTTTTAATTGATCTTGTAAATTTTTTCATATTTTAGTTTTAGTTTTATTAGTTACTATAGCAACTAAATTTTTTAATGCTTTTTATATTGTAAATAAAATTCACTCTGATGATGACCGATGGAACGTTAGGTCGAATATATAGTTTTTAAACACCTTAACATCTTGTGTTTATTTATACCTAATCATGTATTTACTTCTGGTTACTTTATTTATTATTTACATTACTAAAATGGTGAATCAATTTAGCTATATTTTACTTGCGATTTTGGTTTTATTTTAGGCAAATGTAATAAAACGACGCTCGATCAAATTCTGATGTTACTACGCTCTACTAAATCTTCTAAAAAGTCCTTGTTAGATATGTTTAATTGTTTGATGCAGAACAAATAGATGTTCTGCCATTTATTTATTAGAACTTGTCTGCGAAACGACAATACATATATAAAATCAAAACCTTGCATGGAAGAACTACAAAGGGTGGAAAACAAAACTATCTGTAGATATGCAATGGGAAACTTCTTTTCTATCATGTTTGAGTTATATGAGCTGTGTCCAAAAGTATTTGCAGGAAATGACTTGAGCACGTATTTACGTGAAAACATTAGCTACATAGAAAGATGTCAAAAACAAAAGCAAAGTAAACACTTTTTTCAATTTATGCTGTTTGCACAACTATACCTATTAAAACATAAACAAATGTCAATATTATATCACTAAATAGAATTTAAGGCTAATTAAATTCAGAAAGTTAAAAACATATATATCTTAATACGATAGACTGCTTGATATAATACAATGCCGAAATAACTTTTCTATAAATGTCGTGAGTTGAAATCTTGACTAGGCCTGTTAAACCAAAGACGTTTAATGAGAAGGACAGACAAAAAAAATTAAGTATATATTTATTTAAATACTTTGCTATTTTATATAATCTACTATTTCTATTGATATTAGCTACACTATTTGCTGCTGTTGCTAACTCTGATGTCTGCAGTAAAAACTATAAAAACAATGTAGTAAACATCTGTTGAAACTTAACCATTTTTATGCTCTGTAAAGTTAAGTCACTATAATTGAAGGGATTAACATAAAAGAAAAAGTTTCGTTGTTAACTCTTTTGTTAATAAACTTGTTGTGAAAACACAAGACAAATACATATTGTTTTTGATCAGAAATGTTTTGTAATCATAGTTTCTTCAAATACTACGCTTACAACACTCTGTTACATGAAAACTGGTGAAAGTTACATAGGAAATGCTAATATAACCATCACTGGTAAATATTGGCAACCACCAATATTGCTTAAACAAGCTTTTAAATAATGTCACTTATCCAAACTTAAAGCAAAACTTCTTATGATCCACAACCATGGTGTTACACAAATATGACAACACGTGAATGGGAATACTTTAATATAACGAAATGTTTCATCAAGCTTTCAAGTGAAGGTACGCTGTTCTCGGATAAAAGCTTCCATTTTCCCAGTAATGCAAGTATTGAAGTCGAAGATGCTATTTCGTGACTATTTATCAGATCATTTCAATACTATCATTTCAATGACTATAAGTCATATATCTAAAATTTATGGAAATATATGTGCGTGTGTGAAGTGTTAAATTTATGATAAATTAATACCATAAATGCACTCTCACAAAAATGTTTTGGAGAAAGTACCACAAATTTAGCATCTTGCCATTGAAAAACAGTAATGGCGGCTTTTACCCGAGTACTGCATTATGCAGCTATATATTTACTTAAAGAAAGGTTTTAAATAGATCTCCTTCTTTTTGTAGGAAATGAAAACTCAATTGAAAATAAAAGATTGATGTATGGAACAATAGGAGCTGTGGTTATATTCGTCGTAATGATAGCAATAATTTTACATATTCTTTTGAAAAGTCATCGAAAGAATGGTAAATTTTTTTTTTCCATTTAAAAAAAAATTTGTAATTAAAACTTTTCGTAATTTTAAAATACATACGGAAATAGTTTATTTGTAAAACTTGCATTTTTGGAACCCTTAAAACCGTAGAAGTATACAATAATAGTAATTTTTTTGACCAGCCCTGGTCTATATAAAGTTCGGTTAATGTTATAAAATATTTTTTAGAACTCTTATTAACGAATTTCTTTGTTATTGCAGACAAGGAAAAACAACTTGGCATTGTTCCGTATGCAGAGAATAACATATCAAGTACCTTGGAAAATGATTAGCTCAATGAACTATCAGTATCATTACGATCCAATTGCTTGTAATCAATGGTTGGCATTTCACGCGTTGAAACAAATGTTGAAGATCGTACTCGAAAAGTACAGACATCTATGTTCAATTAATGGGTTCATTTGGCTTTTTGTCAAAATTTATATATTATTTTTGATCAATACAAGATAATTTGTAGCAATTACATATAAAAAAAGCTGTTTTATTACCAACCACTTTAAGCCTGTATATATTGTCAATAAAAAAGTCATAATTCTTGTTGGAAAAAGAACAATATGATGTAAAGGTATGGTTAATGAAATTTCCCCAGACTCTCAAAGGTTTATCCCTTTATGGAACTCTTTTGTGTCTTAACACTTATAAACATTTGGTTTCTAGATGAGGTTTTATTTTAAAAATGTAGTTACAACATAATCTAGTTTAACAATTCATTTCATAAACATTAGTAGGAAAATTATTGTTTGAGATAAGGAGTTTTATACAATTCAGATTATGAGCATAGAAAAGTGCAAGTATAACATAGAAATATTCAATTTCATATTCCATTACTTTTGAAAAAAGTATCGTTTTTAAGCGAAGAATGGTTTTAATTTTAGCAATAAATGCACACTATTTTCTACGTTATTTACACCATTTTAAACATTACTTACACCATCTTCTACATTATTTACACCATTTTCTATCGGCCGATTTTAGTAACTATAAGCATAAATCACAGGTCTACCATTACATTATATTTGCACGACGTTAACCAATCAGTTCACAGAAAGAGGTTGATCGGTTTCCAAATAAAAATAAAAAAAAAATATGGAATCAAAAAAAAAAAGTACAAAGAAGAGACGCAAGTGTCTTAAACCACCTCGCAGAGTAAAATTGATAATGATATATTTGATCTCAATTGATATGATATTTGTTATCCTTGTGTTATACTTGTCTACCAAGTGACGAGATTTGGTTAAAAGTTTTAGTAAGCAGCCATTCATAATTCAGCAAACTTTTACTTCTACTTTTTTGTACTTTTAACTATTTTGTAAACAATGAAATTCACATTAGTATTATCTTAGTAAAAAGATAAGGCGGTACAAAAATTATGAATTAATTGCATTACTTATTATTAGTTATTGTTAAATAATATTATCAAATAATGGTTTTAAAAGTATTGAATTAGTA
>JAUELD010070463.1:4747-39899 GCA_031471615.1 Aglantha digitale | reverse complement strand
ACTGCAAGTATATTTTTACAAATACCAAGCGCATAATTATTGACGAAAAATAAATTCTTTTTTATCTTAGAAGATAATATCTTTGTTTTCCATATACCACGCGTATAATTGTCGAGGAAGCAAAATTTCATTATCTTATCTTTGATATCTTTTTTAAACTAAGATAAAATAATGCTTTATTATTCGTCAATAATTATATGCGTGGTCTGTGTTATAGATATTCGAATAATAAACTTAAAAAAACTAAAACTTTAACTAAACTATAACTACTGGAAAACGAAAACTCGAGTTTTTATAATTTTCGGTATTTACTATTGCAATAAGGTCGTTAAAAGAAACTACAATTATAACAGAAGTTAAAATTTGTTTTATTATAGATATTTAAGAAAATAACTTGTAATTTTGAAACTTATTTTGAATATAACTCGAAATTTGTATTTTCGTAACAGCTTTGCGAAGATATTGGTTACATATAGTTTCAACATAATGGTTTCTATTAGACGTTATAAAAAGGTAGTATACATCTAAACAGTAGGAAAAATCTCGCATAGCCATCTCGAACGAGTCTTTTCTAATAAATTTCTACAAAGATTCCTAAAAAAAATCCATTTATCCCGTATCCATATATGGAATACGGAAACTTTGCTTGCTCTTTGTCCATACTCTTTCTCTGCAAGATGAATTTCAAGAACTTTTATCCACATACCTGCCATGATATTGATAAAGGTATGTTATTTCTTAAATTAAAAATCTTTAAATCGAATTTAATGGTGTGATGGAGATCCAAAGAAAGAAAGAAATCTTAGCAACAAAACTTTTTTTTCTTATTGATAAATTATAGTATTAAAACAAACAGCTCAGTTTTTCTGGTTTATCTAGTTTATCTTAAGAAAAACTATTCTAAATACATATGATAACTTTTCCCCATTGTGACCTTAACATCTACTCTATAAAACATGAAGAAAAGTTCAGTACTTTCTAACGTGTTAACAATGCTTTTTTTTTCTGGAAGCTTTATTTATACTGTGCAACTTATTCTTGGGAAATTTTCAATATGTTCAGACTAAGCATTTATTTTGACAATAAATTTTATAGATTAATATTAATAGCAAGTTTTTCTTTCCGAGATTATATATATATATATATATATATACATATTTTAATACGACATATAAAAATCTTCTTGTCTCTGAAAGAAGCTAATCTAAAAATCAATGATAAAAATATAAAATATAAAAGATATAATTTAGGTAAATTTATTAATACTCACTAACAATACACATGTCATCATTTGTACTACTAAAGGTGCCATTTACTCAAGAAAAATGAACTTTCAGATATGCTTTACCTTTTTTTCAAGAAATCTGTTACATATCTTTGCATACAGGTAGTGAGAAACTGTTCCATGTAAAGATATTAGTAAAATTAGTAGCAGTAGTAAAGTTGCAGTAACAGAAGTTTTCCACTCTGTTACCCATGTTCTATATTAATATTATTTTCGAGATGGTGAATTGGTTTTATGTCGGTCAACCAAATCATGAGAAACTTTCAAGTTTTCCAGTTTCAATATATTAAGACTAAGTATTTATTGTGACAAATTATTGTTTGAGGTTGTTGGCAAGCTTTAACAATGTATTCAAATCTGAAAATGCGCTTAAAAAAGACGTAATAGACAACACTTAAAACTAAACAAGTATCGATAAATAAATATCTTCTTTTATGACCAAATTCACTAGTATATCTATAGATTTTTAACATTTAAAATATGTTTTATATATATATATACCTTTTGAAATAATGGTAGAAGCTACACTTAAAATGATGATAATGTATAAAAAGGATGCATTTTATACTCAACAATAAGACCAGTATTCTTTAATTAGAATGCAATAACATCATATTATATTTGACGTTGTTTGCAACGAAAGCTGAAAATCAAGCAAAGGCAGCCAACAAAAATCATACTATTCTTTCTATTAGCATCTAAATATAGAGCTTAGCTGCAGTGCCCGTTAAAATAACAATTTTGTTAAGAAAATAGAAAACATCACTCCATTACAGCAAATGACATAGAAAAGTTTTCAAAGAAAAGCCACCTAATAACTTAATGATAAAGAATAATTTTTGTAAGATGTTGACAAGCTATGACAATGTATTTGAATATGAAAATGTATCCATTTAAATAGGTAATTATGCTAAAAAAAGATCAAATCAGATTATCAAATTTTAATATGACCAAATTCACTAGATACACACATATATTTCTAATTGTCAAAAATAACCCAATGTACAAAAGTAATTGAATTATCAACTAATTATTTGTAAAGTAATTATATTGTAATAAACAAAAAACACTGAACAAAAATTCAATTAACATTATCTATAGACTCACCATAAGCAGTGTTTCTTGCATTACGTATATAGAAGTACAAAATAATATTTAGAATTTGCGTTGTACGAAATTATAAAAAAGAATGTATCTACTCAGTTGTGGTTTTCTTTGCATTCATTTCTACTTAAGTATCCTTACCGTTAATTGTGGCTAAGGATACAGTTTTTAAGCCATCACATTTCTGTTTCAAATTCAGAAGTCTATTTATGTTATGTTCGAATAACAAAATGTTAATGTGATTAGTTAAACACAGTTGTTGTCTTCGTAAAAATATACATTTTATTATTATAAACTGTAGAAAAACTTCAATTCACACATTGCTAGGTTAATAATTCTTAAATCATTAACATTATACTACAAGTGATCTTCAAAAACTGTATTTTTTAAAATTCAGTAATTGGATCAGAAATAAATTCAATTTTTTGTTACATGCATCCGTTTTCTAAAATATATTGTCTTTATGCAAAAAAGTGGTTTCCTATATTTAAAGTTTTTTTTTGTCGTAACAGTGAAAAATAAAAGAAAGAAAAAATATTTTGAAATATCATATTTACAATATTAATAAATAATTATTTTCTTCTCATTGAATTGAATACTTGCGGAATATTTGCGAAAAATATCCTTCATATTAAAGATACAAGATAAGTTGTCTGTTTCAGCCAATGTTATATTAAAAAGATTACCCTAAAAAGAGATTACCATCATTTTTAAAATAAACATATTTAGGATTTTGTTCAGTGTTATATTTGAAATATGGATTCAAAAAGATGATTGGATGTGTCTTTCAAGAAGATTATTTTTTAGATTATAGATTTTTTGCAAATAATATGAGCTTGTCTCCAAAAAAATCTAAATAAATTTCTCTGTTTTTATGTTTTTTTGAATATTGTTGTTAGCTAAATGTTAAGTTCTTTAAGATTGGTTTAATTCTATTATTTAATTTCAGAAAACAACTTCGTCTAGCCAAATGTATGTACCTATGTAATGTACAATATGCAAACAAAGGTTACTGAAAATAAAATGTGTCTGTTTCAAACAAATTTCCTTAAATGTTATCATTTAGGCTTTATCTTTTAAACACTACCAGCAAAATTTGCAAAAAATAATTTCTCTCAATTGTGGCGTCAATGAATTAATATTATTTGAATTTGTAAAAAAGCATATAAATATAAACAATGTCACTGTCAACCTTTCAAAAAATGATTTATTTATCATTTTTAGAGAGTGGACCTACCTTTATAGTATACAAGTATTCTTTGAATTTGTCAGGAGTGATTTTTTTTACCTTTGTTTTACATTTTGTATTTGGGGTAAAAAAAATCTATTTTGAAATTTTGTGTCTACTATATTAAATGTACTACATACTGGACTATTCTCTGTCATAATTTTAATAGGTCTTCTTATCACATTGACTTTATAGAATGACAACTTAAAAATAATTAAACTTAACATAACAGTTTAATATAATCAACATGGTTTTGCAGTTTTGATGAATAACATTGCTCAAAAATATCCATATTTTTCATTTAATATTCAGATGGCTACAATTAAAAATGTTTCAATATGTCATCCAACATTGGAAGGGTTTTTCTTTCCATCTTTTTTGCTGATAAAAATGACTCTCTTTAATAAGTTTTTCCACAGGTTATTTCCTTCTTATATTGTCAACTTCTGTTGAATAAGCTATAAAATATACAAGATATTTATCTATATTCATTTCAGTAATTAGACAGGTTGAAGTTAAAAGATAAAATTACAAACCGTTTTTCAGTCGATAATTTCACAAACTCTATTTAATTTAGTTATAATCAAAGAATAAGGTTTTTGTTGTAATTTTCCATGCATGTGTGTGTTGAAAGATATGAAAATATACCTACTTTTACAGTCATTATTAGTAAATACATGGACTGCTGATAAAGAGTGTTTTCATATTTCTGAAAGAAAAAGTTCAAGTTTCCAAGACTAAATATTGCTTATGACTTTATTATATGTAATATTAGATGTTTTCTTCAAACAAGTTCGTAAATCGAAACCATCAATGAAATGAAGCTGCAACTTTGTCTTGAGCACAAAACTGCAATAAAGTTAAAGCAATTATACTTAATTATACAATTATACTCAACTTACACACCAAATTGTTGTTCTCAATTTTGAAGAAATACTCTTTTTACAAACCCAAATTGAGAGTAGTATATAGTTTTAAGTAGTATCAAGACATTTAGATTTTTGGTTGACCTATTTAAATAAGATACCATCCATCAAAAGAATAAAAACCTACATAAATTTCTAATCTAAACATAAAATAATTACCTAAGGGTTAAGGGTATTATAAAACATATAATATAATGAACTTTTCTTGTACAGAACATCTTTCAACTATCTAAATATAATAAAAGGGTGTTATTTGATCAGTTTGTAAGCATAAACAATTTGATTGTTCTTCTTCATGAATATTTTTCCTAGTTGGATAAATACTAGTCCCTAACACTTACCCTCACAGCACACATATTTATTATTTTTTGTTTAAAATTCACTTTTTAAAAAAACAAATGTTTTCATATATTTTATTTTCTAGCAATTGATTTATTTTTCAATAATAGAAATATGAAATGAAATATAAAAAATGAGGTATAGTGGTATATATTATATCACCTCAAAAATGTATTTTGGTTAACAAGGTGTTCTTATAGCATGTTATTGAAATGTAACATATAGCTATTTAGCTATAATATATCTTCTTATCGTGGAAAAAAGAAAAAGTTGAAACATATTAAAATAAAGATTGACTCAAAATTATCTTCGCAACACTTTTGTTTAAACTATAAGGACATAAATATATAGTTACAGCAGAAAAATATTATCTTAAGTCATTCCTTAAAATACCCACGGCATCAGCATTTTATAACATACTCTAAGAACGGACTATAAATTTCAAAAAAAAAAAAAAATCCATCTGACTTTTGATATAATTATATTACAAAAAATAAAATGACTTTGATTGAGATTATATGATAAAAATAGTATTATTATTGAAATATTGTTTGTTGCAAAAACGTAATATTATATACAATGGTTAGATTGAAAATTATTATTTTTCATGAATTTTTACATTAAATCGTAAGGTAGCTAAGTATTTTCACCTAGTGAAAAATTAATCTTACCATTACAGCAATGAAATTTATAGTTTTGTAATAATAAAAATTTATTAGAAATCGAAAAATGGGAAACACCCAGGGTTTGTTTATAATTCTATAATTATATCAAAATAACAAATAAGTATTGTCAGCTTTAGTTATAAATACCAACATACCTTTTCAATGCTACATGAAAAGTAGTTCCAATCATTTTTACTGTCGTAAGATTTTTCAAACAAAGAAGGATATATAGTTTGTTATCTTATCGAATTCCAAAAATTAGCTAATAACAAAATCTCTTACCTGTAAGTATGATTTGTTACCTATTATTATTGCATCGTTTACTCCAGTTTTTGTCGTTATATTTTTTTCAGTAAATTGTTTTTTAACAAGTCATAAATAATTCAATATTTAAATACGCTATTTTCATAAATACTCATTTTTTAAAACAAGGGTGTTATATTTGCGTTTAATTTTATTAAAAAATAAGTTAATACTTTAATCCTTGATTGCAATGAAAACTTGCCTTTAAATAAAATATCTTAATAAAATTTAGGTGCAGTTTGCCATAAACTTTTAATAGAAGAGTTAATTTAAAAACATTTTCCATTCAGAATTGGCATAATAAGGATCCAATAAATATTTCTGTATTTTATTTCAACTACAATAATCTATTCACTACGCATATATTCGTTTTCGATGTTCTAGCTCAAAAAGAAGAATAAAGTTTTTTTAAGATATAACTAAATCCAATTGAATTGAACAACAAATATATGACATATTTATTAAAAGAATACCTAGTCACACCATTTAATATTTAAACTAAATGCAAATGGTTTTGATTTCAAATCACTTTCATTCATAGCTAGTTATCTCTCTGACAGGAAACAAAAAAAAATTATTTCAAGATTTAGTTCGTGGTCTTTCATTTTAAGAAAGCTCAGTTTTGCGTCTATTAGTAATTTTCATATTTATTTGTCATATATTTTTATTTGCTGGAGACATTGACATTGTATGCTATGCAGATAATAATAGCCCCTGCAGCGTTAATCTTTTTAATTGGTATTACCACAACAATATGAAAATGTTAACAATAAAGTTATTATGAGTAACGAAAATGAAAACTTGCTTGGAATATTAGTAAATCGTGAGTTAAACGTTTATGAGCATGAAAACAAGCTCTGTCAAAAGTCAAAAGCTTCATGTACTCGCAAGAATAGGTCAGTGCATGCAGTTCGAAACAACAAAAACTTATAATGAATGTATATATAACTTCCTTTAAACAAACGACACCGTTTTAATTATTAAAACCAATATGCTTAAAAGATAATAATATGTCCAAGCCATTAGTTTTTACTATTTCGTTGATACTACGAATAGAACTGTAAGTGTTTCTACATAGAAAGTACATTTTTTAGAAGTTTTATCTTTAGCGGTTAGTAAACATAGGTTGCCCTAAATGGATTTATTATATTTTTACTTCAAACATATCTTTTAATTTGCTAGATTTTCATGATACCTAAAACCACATAGGAAAGCTGCGAGATGCATCTGGTATATTTATCCTTTTTATTTTGAGTGGTTAGTAAACACAGGGAGGTCTAAATGGATTTATTATATTTTTACTTCAAACGTGTCTTTTAATTCACTCATGAAATTCAAAATACCTAAATCCACAAAGAAAAGCTGCGAGCTGCATCTACTATATTTATATCACTCAGAATAAATTATCAATTGCAAATTGCGAAACACTGTCTTTAGACTGTCAAAACATCACTGTCACCGTCATCTGCATTGACAAAAAAAAAATTTATTCATGACGATTCTTCAGAGTAAATTTGAGCTGTTGGTTATTGAAATAAATGGCTCCACCCGAAGAAGAGACAATGCCTGTTGTTGGTAATGGTGCTGTTGCTGCTACTACATCATTACTGCTGTTGCTATTCTGGTTGCTTAAATTAAAGCTGAAATAAAACGAAAATATAATCAGTCATGATAATTCTTTAGCTGAATCATTCAGTAATTTTTTTATCAATATGACTAGAAACCCTAACAATAACAACTTCCAGAAATACCAAACAATGAAATGATATTTGAAAAGTTTGAAAATCACATCAGTATCAAAAGTATAAAATCTCATTTTTCCAACAACATGATCAAAAAGTTTTCTTTTTGATTGGTCAGAGAAAATCAAGTTATAAATTATTAAAAAATGTAGCCACGAAAATATTCACCCAGCCCGAGTTAAAACCTGTTGGTAGCTACATTAGAAGATGTTTTCGAGAAGGTTTCATCTATTATCCCGGTTATGTTAAAGGTTTCAAAATAACACCTGTCTGTAAGTTTGATAGCTAACATATTGATAGTTTTTGTGAAAATCATTTACAAACAAATCTATAACTACAAGAAAAATGTCCTTTTCAACTTACTGACAGGCTATAGTTACTTAACAGTGTTTCATTGACTTTAATTTGTTTATTTGTTGTAATGTAAATCTTCAATCGACTTTAAATAAATTGAATAATCTTAAAAACAGTTGATATACAGATATATAGATATATACAGGTAATCAATACTCAGATGCTATCATGAGCCAATTGTTGAGGCAACTGTTAAGATCTACAATCTGCATAATTTTTAATTTAAAAAATTTAATAATTATTTGTAAATGTTTTTTAAGATTATAACAAAAACTTATCATAATCATATTAGTGACCGATATTTTTAATCTTTTTTATAAAAAAAATTTATTAAAAAAAGTTTCTTTTTTAGTTCAATCCCAAGTACTTACCTGTTCATTCATTAATGTTTTTTTTACTTTTTTACTTGAAGAATGTTGTTTTTTGTAATCGTTAACAAGTCATAGTTAAGGAATTTTTTGAACATCTTTTTTTCAAAAGAACTTTTGTTTCAGAAGGTGTTAGTTCAGACCTGGCTAATCCAAACATTTGATTTACATTTGTAAGACCCTTTACTACCAGAAACAAACCAAAAAGTTTACAAAAAATTATTTAAATCAATAGTTATAATAAAATCTTTTTAAAGATTATTAACAAAAAAGAATTAATTTAATATTAGCAATGCGATACAAAACTCGGATATTTTTTATGCGATGTTGTAATATTGACTTGTTTCTAATAAAACAATCGTTGCTTTTATCTAAAGGCAAATCCATATTGAATTAGAATATATAAACTCCAGTCCTTTTGACATTATTGTTCAAAACATCGTATGGTTTATGTTAGGTTGTTTGGTATCAACACTTCTTTACCTAACAAATGATTCTATTACTATAGTTAAAACCACATGTCATATATTTAAACCAGATATTTTATTGAAAAACACAACTTTATCCAGTGAGTAAATATATTAATATTTATAACATTAGTGTGTTGCATATTTATTTAATTCAAGTAGCTTGCTTTTAATAAACGACAATTAACTCTTATACAATACTTGTACTTTGTGCGTGTGTGTGTGTGAGTGTGAGTGTACGCTTTCAGAAATGCGTTGTTACTTTTTTTCTTTTTTAATTTGTATTGTCCGTTAAAAAATTCAGTATATGTAGGTGTAAAATAGATAGTTTCATTGATAATTCTTAAAAATTAAGCCAAGATATGTTTTTTGTCGCGCTTCATAAAATGAACTTGACTTTGTTTAAAGAAGATCCGCGCCGTTTTGAAAATAGTAGAACATTCCCAGCAAAATCCTGCGCGCTTGCCTTGGGAAATAAAAAAAAAATGCTGTGAAATGTTGTCGTAAGTGCACTGAAATTTTCTGTTTCACCCTTTGAAACGAAACATCTTTTTCATGCGTGGCAATCTTCTTCTAGTAAGTTTGATGGATAGATTTACTGAGTTTCATGAGTCTCAAAATTATTTTATTTATAAAAATTCAACAGACATATGTGTCCATATTATTACCACATCTTTTAATTCATTTTAAAAACCATCTAGTGTCCAATCTTTACGTATATTTAACTCATAAAGGATACATTCGGTTATATTATGTTATATTTGTTTACAAACACCTTTGAAGCAGACGATTATAACTCTCACCCCTAATGCAATACATGATGACATATCCTTTTCATTAACAAGATACTTTTTATAATATTGATTTTCCAGCAGCTTTTTGTAACACAAATTTCTTTACCAAACATGTTATGTATGAATAAACTAAGAATTAATTTGTTAACTCTACATTTTTATTCTTAACTTAATCTCTTAAGGTCTGTTTATTAATTTAGCAATATTTTTTTGTTAAAACAGATGCTACGAATGAAATAAATTTTCAATATTGTAATTTGGCACATGTTATTATAAGTCTTTTTAGTAAATAAATGCATTAAGTATATTTTATTAACAAACTATAGACTGGATTTAAGTGAAAATAATATAAGTTTTTAGTTGAAATATTTAATACAGCGTTATGTTATTACATAAAAACTAAGAAAAAATATAAAAGCGTTAATATGAGGTAAGTTAACTTTACTTTTATTAGTAATAGCTAGTTTAAACAGTAAGTTAAATCAGTTTTCTTCAAAGAATTTTTACACCATTTCTTTTCTCTTCTCACATTCAAACTTTGTTTATGTTTTCATGATATATACAAGCATCATTTGCTTTGAACGACAGTTGATAGATTTAATTCAAGCTTAAACTTGACAAGAAATTCTGCCTTTGCTATCTGGTTTCCTGTTTTTTTGATTATCAACGTTTTTGTTATTCTAATTTTGAAAACAGTTAGAGTCATCTTATCAAAATCCTGCATAAATATGCATCAGAATGTTTAATAGTATTTTTGATGAAGTTCGTGGTACTTGAACTAAATTAAACATATAACAAGTGATCGGAAAATATATCAGCAATATAGATATACAATTTAATTATTGTTTATACTGTGCTTCAAAATCATATTTACATAGGTAATACAGAATCTTTAACAACCCTCCATCGGCACATCAAAAAACATCAAACGAACCATTGATAACAAACATAATGATGTAATAAAAACTGTATTGTAATATAAATATATCAAATAAAAGAAATACATACTAAAATCTGTAAACGAAAAGAAATTAATTTCTAAAATACAAGTTAAATTATAAGGATTCATGAGAAAGAAAACAGGCATCAAAAAATACCTAATTATAAGTAAATGAAGAAATATAAAGTGCAAAAGATAAAATGGCAATTAGGTAATAAGATAACATACACAAAGACCATCAAGTCTCAAAAAAAGACAAAAAAATATAAACACATAAACATTCAAATCCTTTGATTTTGTCCTGCAAGATATATTTTTAATGCCATCATTTTTAAACATTAAAGCAATATAGTTGGATTCTGGTTATTAATATATCGCTAAAACAAAGGATATCAAAGAAAGGTGACCAGTACGTGTTTGCATGTCACCTGTCTTAAAACATCATTATAATAGCTAGTTTTTATGTTTTAGTGTGCATGTTCTAGAAAGTTTAAAACATACTAATATTTCTTTGTTTCTTTTCTTTATTGATTTTTAGTTAGCTACCCTTAGAGAGTATAGGTAGAATGTATTAGAATATCTGTAATAAAAATGTGGCTAGACATTTTATCGTGACAGATGTTATCTAACGTTGTATGAGGTTATAAACGTGTTAAGGTTATTATGTAAGAACTACTATTCACAACTACTGTTTCTTACCATATTAAATGTAATTTAAGAAATAATTATCAACCCTCTATTTATAAACATGCAAGATAATAAGTAATAACTAAAATATAGATTAATGAAATATATTTAAGAAACAAAACAACAATATAAGTATCATTGTGTACTGATGTATTGGCGGATAATCAAAATAAATATGATATTTCTTAAAAGAAGTAGCACGGATTTGGCAAACATAGTTTTTTAGTATAATTACTTTTACGGAATAAAAAATTACTAGTCACACATCTGTTTTCTCAAAATTACGTATGTTTTCGTACCAAGGTTGTTTTTCACAGGATTATTGTCTCACTGCAGATCCCTGTTACATAAAATTTCAGTAATTTTATAGTACAGAACTAATGTTATCTAAATAGTACCACACTTTTATTTTTCAATTTATCATAGGTACAAATTGATAGACACAAAAATATTGCATCTATCTAAGAAATGGATGATAATTGGAAAAAGAAGAGATTCACAACATTTCTTGTATATTGTTTACAATATTTTCTTAGTTCGCTTGAATTATCCATAGCTTACACAACAACTCGATTGTATGTTACAGAACTTGTTAGTAAGGAGCAATCAATCAATATTTTTTATACTTTAATAAATGTTGCATCGTATTTGCCATATATCTTATTTAGTAGCATTATAGCTTACTACGGAGATAAATATAGAAGAATCAAGGCACTAATGTGTTTAGCTAATTTTGTCACTATTTTTGGGTGTTTCCTTTATATAATTCCACAGTCGATGTTTTGTGTGTTGCTTGGGCGTTTTTGTACCGGATTGAATTTAACTTTAAGACCACTAATGGTTGGTGAAGTAGCAAGGTCATATGATGAAGCAGAAATTGTCAAAAGGTTTGAAATATTAAGAGGCGTATTTGCCATAGGCAAAGCTGCAGGTCCATTGTTTTTAATATTTTTCATCAACACAAAGTTTGATATTGGACCATTTCATGTGCGATATGCTAACATGTCATCAGTTGTTTTACTCTGCATTGCTATACCATTACAGTTAATGCTATATTTTATGGCGCATGACTTTTCAAGAGAATACGATTTAAAAGAATTGCGAAAAAGTGAAAACATGAATGAAATTGCCACTGATACTACAGAAGAGACAAAAAGCATCCAGTACACATTTATTGGTTTCATAAAGGTGATTTGCACAGACAAAGATTTGATTTATGTAATGACTGGAACATTTGTAGCTGAATCAGTGTTTATGGTAGTACTGTTACTAGTGCCTGTGATAATTCTTGAAAAATTAAAATACTTTGTTGCTACAGTAAACATTGTATTTGGATTGCAGCTAGTTTTTTTTATTATGTTGTTTTTGTTAATCTTTTTTGTTAAAATGAACCATGTTGATAAAGCAATTTTTGGTTGTGTATTGTATTTTGCAGCAGTATCATGCTTATTGGGCACTTCAACAAATTTTGGTTACGAAGTTAACATTGTACTTATCACATCAGCGTTAACTTTTTTAGAGATATTTGGTCTAAACTTAAGAGTATGCTTGTCTGTGTTGTTGTCCTCAATGGTTCAACCAAGACATCAAAGCAGCATGCATAGTTTAAGATTACAAATACATTATGTTGGTTCAATGTGTGGCATTGCATTAACAACAATTGGAGTAAGTTATTTAAATGAAATATGCGCTGGATTAATAGTAATTGTATTGATTTTGTTTCTTGTGACTTTATATAGACGAAAGGATTTGCTTAGCTTAAAAATAAAAATATGATACAATTTCATTAGCTATGTTGTACTATTTTAGGATTTATATTGAATTTGAAACTACCAAATTGACATATGAATTTTTTTCTCTTATTTCTCTACTTTATACATCTACTTAATATAGATAAAAAACTCATCACTGATATATGGTCATTTGTAAGTAGTAAGTAAGTAGTATTAATTCCAAACAACCAAATGATAACTTTATGATAACTTGTAATATTGTGACAGGCGAGTAATAAAGCTCTAATAATACATATTTATTAGTTATATTTTTAGGTATGTCGTTTCGACTATATTCAATTTAACTTCATTGTAGCTGTAGCTATATGCCCATCAAATTGATAGTGAAACTCTTCATTTACATTTTTATTTAAATTTTTATTTACGATATTCTAAGCGATTTAAATAAATAAAAATAAGCTGCAAAAAAAACACCTTTTGCCATGAATATTCTCTAAATTTTTACTTCGGTGTAGCCTATGTTTATTTTTCTCGTATAATGATAAGTTAATAAATAAACGAACGAAAAAAATTTACTTACAAGTTATTTTCTCATAGAAGAAAACAAATGTTTTTTTAAAAAAATCCTTTTTTATTTAATTCTTAAAGCATTAAATTAAACAAAGTGCACCAGTGATATTGAACATTGCACATCGTGAAAACTGTCAAATTAATAGTAGGATAATCATATATTAATACCAAGAGGTGTAGAAAGGGCAGAGTGATAAGTGATTGTGATAGCATTTTTTTATGGTGACAATGCATTGTAATTAAAGAATTCCGGTCTCATTTATCAATAATATAGTAAGTACAGCCGATCATAATAAAAATATATATATTATTTAAATATTTATATAGGTGGTAATACAATACTATTCTTTTGGAATATTTTAAAATATCTATTTAATCAAATACTTAAAAATTATCTTTTTCCGATTCTCTAGAATTGGTTCAAAGTCCAGAATTTATTTTATTGTTTACAAAGCGAGACAGTTTCATAAGTGTTTTCTTAGTGTTTTTAGCCGATCTAGTAACAGTATCACATATCATGCAAGTAGTATATAAAAATAAATCTAAATACAAAAGAAATTTCGCATCCTAATATTAGCATTGTTTTTTTCGTTTTACTCATTTGTAGTAACTGAAGTATTTACGAGGCCTACTGCTGTTGGAATCCTTCCGCATGTAATTGTATTGTTATTTCAAAACAAACTTTCAAATGAGATAGTAATAAAAATCTATTTATTATCATCTTGCATCCGTGTTAAAGACTTTTTTATTGTATTTTTTTACTGTCGTTCTTCAAAAAGAAATAACTACAGGAAAATATTTCATACTTTAAAAATGTTTTTTTTGTAACTAGTTCCAATTCTTTTCTTTTTAATATGAAATAACATCAGTTCGGCTTTAGCAAAGTCATTCTTTAATAGATCAAATAATAGAATAATAAATATTGATAATAACATAATACTTACATCTTAATCAACTCCCAACTCCCTGCACAGTGTTTTCAACATGCTTTAATTTGCAAATAGTTTCTAAACCAGGCATTGTAATTAAATAATTTCTATATAACAAAAGTAAATGAATGATTTACAGTTTAGTTTAATTTATAATAACATGCGTTATATTTGTTTTGATAATCTATTTTTTTATATATTCTTTTATTTATTTTCTTTATGTATTACTTTGTGTGTTGCAGACTTCCCATTTCAACACCCTATTAGCTTTTATAAAAAATACCTCAACATTTAAAATTCTATGAATCTTTTCATGATATGAGTATAAACTGTGAATTAATGGTGGCTCTAAACACTAATTAAGAAAATTAATGAACCAATGCATTGCATTGAATAAAATGTGTTTCCTTCTAAAACGTCGCAGAATCAATTGTAAAAATTAATTCTTTTGTAAAAGGCATGTCTCGATGCAAGGATATTTTTGAACTTATGCAGTATTATTTAAATTAAAAATATTTAAATTCTTTCACTGTTTTTTCAACGAAACTTGCCAAACGATTTTCGAGTATTATATGATGATTATAATGAAAACGTAAATTAATTAATCTTCTGAAACTTCGTCTTCCTCAAGTTAAAACTACTCATTTTGTTAAAAATTCCTAAAAAGTTAATTGCCTTTTTTTTGGAACTACTTTTATTCTTCAAATAAAAACCTTTTAATTAATCCATCGTTTCCGAAAACTTAAAAATTATTAAAAGTTATTTATAATCATTTGCATGAAAAATTACAATGAAATTTCACTTTCATAGACTTTTTAGCAGATTTAATTTCTTGATTTTACCTATTTTATTGTTATTGCGTTTATTATGTGAATATTATAAAAGTATTAATGGAGACCAGTTAGATTATTAATTTTATTCAGCATTCTCCAACGAAACAAAAACTTATTTCAATTTATTTAATTGTAAATAACTGTGTTACTTTTTTGTTGTTGTTGCTTTTATATATATTATTCTAAATTCGTTTATTAAGAAGATATTTTTATCAAATATTCATATGGTATTGTAAATATACAAAGAAACATTACTCATCTTTTCACTTAAATTTGTTGCCAGCTATACATGTTTACAATATTTTTTCTTGCAAAATCTAAACAGCATTCATATTGGGCGGCACAGCAAAACTTTCCCGTTTCAAAATAATAATGACATCAAAAACAATTTCTCTCACGTTTTTATCATTTTTTATCAGCTATGTTAAACGAATACATTATTTTTCCGATAAAATATGAAGACTAAATGGTTGAGAAAGTCTCTGGCTGCCGTACCATCAACTTAAATCTTGTTCCATTACAAGCTAACTTCAAATTTAGTCGAAATAAAAATACTAGTAGTATAGGTAAAGAAACTAAAAATTAACAAAATGGTGGCTCGATTATTAGAAAGATACTAGAAGCTTTTGATGCTTATGATTAACAGGTGCCTAAAATTACTTTTTATCTGTTTCCTGTTAGCGCCCCTCAGTTGCAATAAAGATTTCAGTTATATGAAAAAGATTAAAACATTTTTATGTTTATAATGAAAATACGATACTAGGATGTGTTGCAACTCTGATACGAAAATAGTTTTTACTTCTTATCAGATATTTTGTTTGTTTGTTTCCTAAGTAACTATAAGTAGCAAAGATTTGTTTTAAAGCCTGTAAAAATGCTTTCAAAAACAGATGTTTTCCAATGCTTCCATTTTGATGAATCGTTTCTTCAATTTTATAGAATCATTTGTGGGTGTAAAGGAAAGAATGTAACTATATGTTTCCTTCTTAAAAAATCAACAACTATAACAACAACAACAACAACCAAGTATTTTCATTATTTTTTAACGCATTAATCTCTTAAATTCGTTTTTTTGATATAAAGAGGGATAAAAGAATGGCCTATTCTTAAATAACAATTCACGTAAATAATAAAACTAATGCTAAATACAATTACAATTTGTTTACAATTAAAATTACACAAAAATATGGAATTATTTCTATCCTGTTAATTTTTTTTTCCTGTTAATTGATTAAAAGAAAAATAATAACTAGATAAATGTACTATAAGAGTATTTAGTAGGTTTAAATTCGTGTTTTTTAATATAAAGAGGGCTGAAAGAATGCCCTATCTTTTAATAATAATTCACGTAAATAATAATACAAATGCTAAATAATTTGCTAAAGACTTTATGAGATCATTCATTACTTTTTTGATATACTTAACAAAACTTAATTTTGTGTACTGTAAAACATTAGCTACAATCAAACATGAACATGGGTAATTGTACAAATAAAATAGTAAAATATTGAAACTATTTACAGCCTTAGACCAATTAATTTCAGTTAAATTTTATCAACGTCTGTGGATGGTTTTTTAACTTTTTTCTTTTGATAACATAATATTGTAGTAATTCCCAATTTCTGTATTTTCATTATTTTTTAACGCACTAATCTCTTAAATTCGTTTTTTTAATATAAAGAGGGATGAAAGAATGCCCTATTTTTAAACAACAATTCACGTAAATAATAACACAAAAGCTAAATAATAACTTGTTTACAATTAAAATTACACAAAAATATTTAATTATTTATATCCTGTTAAATTTCATTTTTCCTGTTAATAGATAAAAAGAAAAAGAATAACTAGATAACAGTGCTATAAGAGAAGCTAGTTGGTCTAAATTCGTGTTTTTAATATAAAGAAGGGTGAAAGAATGCCCTATCTTTTGATAACAATTCACGTAAATAACAATACTTATACTAAATAATAGCTTCTTCACAATTAAAATTAAACAAAAATATTTAATTATTTATATCCTTATAAAAAAATATTTTCTTGCAAATAGATAAAAAGATAAAACAACTTGACCGTGTTGTAAAATTAGCTAGCTACCACATCAGGTTAGTTTGAATATTTATTTTTGGTTTATTAGGAAGCGTATAAAAGTTTTTTCTTATATATATCTGTCTATTTTTTGTTTGTTTTTCCTTTATTCTTACTTGATTTGTAAAGGTAAAAAAATTCGTTAGACCAAGGTTCTTGTATATTTACTTACTTTCAATTGTGTGCCAATGATGAAGTATTTGCATTTCATATACCACTTACAAATAAATTACAGGCTGTAGTAGGTATTTCAACAATCCCATTGTGATGAAAATTTGATATACAACAAATGCGATTCTCCATTGTAAGACATCAATGTTTTTCACATGGTTTTAGTATTACCATGGAAATAAAATGAGAAGGTAATAAAATGTCATGTAATAATTTCTTTTTTGCAAACATACAGACTCGTCAAAACAGTTATGAGACTTATCTAGGTAAATAAATTGTACAATGGCAGTTAATATTTTAAGATTTTAAAATCATTTATCTATCAGACAAATATAAATGACTTTAATTTCTTTTTTTGGGAAATATTTCATAAAATAAAATAATCAAGGACAATATTTTTTTGGGAAAAAGCAAAGGGAACTTTTCTTTTCATTAAATTTTTAATAAGAATGAAACTAATTTAGATAATTTTTGTATAAAAAGTTCAGATTATATTTTAAATAGTGGACTAATGAAATGATTGATTTACTATTGAATGTGAATGCATGTGACAGTATGTTCCAAACAAGGAGAGAGTGTTGGAAGCTGAGTTATGGTAAAAAAAACTTTTGAAACCAAGGTATATAAGATCAATCATAATGACGAAAAGTCACTATGACTGTCGAAAACACTGCAAAAATAAAATAATAAAGCTAAAAGGTGAAAACGCTTGTTGCCATGGATAGATAATATGAAAAAGCAAGAAAACCCAAAAGAGATAACTACAGACATCTTGGATTAAACACAACTTCTATTGTAAATAAATGGGTTTTATACATAACAATACAGAATAAAAAATGCTATAAATTATATAATTAAAAAACTATGTAAAAATGAATAAAATAAAGAATACAAGAAAATAATCAGTAGTAATTATTTGTGTATTGCATAGAGTTAAAAGATTATTTTGCGCGAAGTGCATTGTATACATTATTTCTAACAACAATTCAAAACATTTTATCTTGAGAATCAACCTTGCTAGCGGTAAGGTAAGCAGTATCAAATAGCAGTAGCTAGTTGATAAACAAGTCAGTAGCTGTATCAAATTGGTCAAGAATTTCGATTGAAAGTGTTTGAAACAACGGTATATGGCAAATTGACGTGAATGGAACATTTTTTTATGTTTATTTTATTTGCTTATGTTTTAATATAAGAAATAGTTTCATCTAAAAACAACAATCTAGTGAAATTGGTAATGACTCTGCAATTAAACTAACCTGCGAACTTTTAATAGAAGTTAACTTTAATGACACTATTTATTTACTTTATTTTTTCAATTGTTTCAAAACATGGTGTGTTGAAAATTTATGCGAAAAACCAAAATACGGAAATAAGTATTGACAAGAACTTTACATGGCTAACAGTAAGACATAGTAGTTAAACATCCGCAGTACTATTACCTGATTACTTTAGAAAATTGGGTTACAAAACCATTGGAAAATGTGCCATGTAGCTAAATTGTGGAAATCTGCAAAATAGTTTCACATGTTATTACGATTTCTAGCTAAACTATCTATATATAAATTGTTCACAGTATAATGTTCTTAGTACCTATATTAACACCATATATTTACTATAATTGAAAGATCGAAGGCTGGCGTATGTACTAGTAGACTAAAGAATCCATGTATTCGTTGATTATTTTAACCCTTTAAACATATACTCGTATAGCTCTATTGTATAAAATTAAATTTCGAAAAATCAATTGACTGTTTAATTGATATTTCTTTAATGTTTAACAGCTATATTAGAGAATTGAAAAAATAGTTTCAACACGCCTATTGTAGTTCCTTACTCATTAAAACTTCATTGCTCAAACCCTAGTTTCCGTTTAAAGATATAAAGAAAACACATAATTAGATATTAGGGTAAATTTTTTTACTGATTGAACCTAAATGACTAAAATTGACTAAAAAAAGCTTGAAGGTGAATGAAAATACATATGAGCAACTATTGAAGTATTAAAGGTAAAACCGTTATGCAGTTGTGGTAGTTCTATGTTGTGTTTTAACTATTCGAATACAAATAAACTTTTATTCATATGTTTGGCTTGTATTATTGTATTTATCGATAAACATATTAAAATATAAATTACAAAAGACAAAAGATTTAACATTTTTAGTTTTTCTCTGCACATATATCTGAGTATTAATGAATTTACCGAATACATCTGGTTTTTGAAAATATATTCACAAACAGGAAAAAACATGGGTGGATAATGCGTTTTTTATGTGTTGGCATACAATAGTTTTAATTTAGTAATACAGTTTAACACCTACTAGACCTGTTTATTTAAAGTATTCAATAAGGACTTTCTATGTAAAACAGATTGATCAACATGAGTATGGAATTAAGAAAATATTAAGTTCTCAGCAGCAGTACTTTTTGAACAATGATTCTCTACTCCAATGGTTCGTGGAGTAAATTTTTTTTTTTATTATTATTCAAGTGCGAAGGGGTATAAACTGTTTTCTTGCTAATTTCTGAAACCAGCCGTTTGAACTGCAATAGCAACCGAAAAAATGGGAATTTTATTTTGCATATTGATCAATAATAACAATATAAACTATTCATATTTAATGTAAACATGTGTTTCACAATGGTTTTTTTCGCCAAGTAAATGTAAGTTGCTTTTGTTCGAAAGAGTTTAAACATTAAACTCTGATCTGTCACAATATGTTTTAAAAAGTGCTATTAGATTACCGCTAGCTCACTGATATAGTGCTTCAGATGTGATTTCTTGTTTTATATATGGTTTTTCTCTTACATAGTAAACTGCTTTAAATTAGCCTGGTTAAAAACGAAAACATAGAGGTTTCTTTTTATTTCTTTCAAATAATTAAAACCTTAAATCGTTAAATAAAAACAGATCCATATAGAGATAAAAGATAAATAAATAATGTTATAAGAAAAAAATGGATCTTGACACATGACATTTTTAGCCTCAATTTTCTCTTTTTACCTTCTTTTTTATTTGTCAACATGGATTTTTCAACGTGTTAAAAATCGACATGTTAAAAATAATAAAAGTGTTATTATTTTGCTATTTAAGATTTTTGCTGACCTACCACCTAGTTATTCTACAGTTTTATTCATAGTTAGAAATCCATATAGTAATATTGAATTAGATATTCTCAAGTTTAACACGGCAGAAATCTCTTTGTAGGTAGAACAGATGATTGTTTTTTATTCGTTTTAATAATTATTCAGTTTCAAACACAGCTGTTTTTTAAATGAATAAACTACAGTTGTGTAACATTTAATGCAAACAGACAAAATGCGCAAAGAGTTACCCACGTTTCACAGGGCACTAAAAAGTACCCATGTTAATAAACAAGATATAGTAAATAATCACATTGATTTATCTGATAGGAATGTTTTGCATCAAAATTATAGATTTACTTTTGTAATTAAGACAAAAATTAGTAAGTAGAATCTCCAAGAATATTTAACACATTCTTCAAAGCAATAAACAAAATATTCTTGCATATTTTCTGAAAAATAGATTTGCTTAAACTGAAAAGACATTCCAAATTTGATTTAAGATCTTTATTGCATATAAAATAGTTATTTGTCAGGATCCAACTAAATTGCAATATATCTGTCTAAATATATTGCATAAATTTGCTCATTTTACTTAATACAATTTATGAAATTTAATGTCTTAATTCTTTACACTTCTATTTTATCTGGTACTAAGCATTTATCAGGTACTTGTTAGAGGTATATTTACACTGTGTTTCCATGAACTAAACAAATTTAAAAAAACTGCATTGTGAGTATTAATATTGTTATTTTTTTTTAGAAAGAGGACGTGTTAATCTAATTATTTAAAATTATTTTTTTAATTTTCATTCCTGTTGGAATCTTTACACATGTAGTTCTATTGTTATTTCAAAATAAAAAACTTCTCATATGAAATAGTAATAAAAAATTATTTATTATCATCTTGCATCCGCGTTAAAGACTTCTGTATTGCATTTTTTAACTGTCTGTTTTCAAAATAAAATAATTACAGGAAAACGTTTCACACTTTAAATTTCTTTTTTTTTAATAAGAGAGGAAATTTACAGATGAACTAAAATTATATTATCAGCTTTGGATGTTTATGATTGAGAAAATACCCAAAGACCCCTTTTTATTTGTTTTCTTTTAGTGTCCCACTTTTGCAATAAAGATTCTAGTTGTATAAAAAAGATCTCCACAAATTTATGTTTATAGTGAAAATACGATACAAGGATGTGTTGCAACTATGATATAAAGTTAGTTTTTACTTCTTAAGATAAATTTTGTTTGTTTGTTTCCTTAGTAACTATCATTAATAGGGAATGTATTAATCGTATACATAGATTTGTTTTAAAGCCTTTTAAAATCCTTTCAAAAACAAATCTTTTCAAATGCTTCCATTATTATGATCGATTATTCTATTTTATTGTATCATTTGTGGGTGTAAAGGAAAGAATGTAACTAAATGTTTCCTTGTTAAAAAATCAACAACAATTTGTTATTATGCTTTTTTGTAAGAGATCTTTATGAGATCATTCCTTAGTTTTTTGATACTCTTAACCAAACTAAAATTTTTGTAGCAAAAAAATAAGCTACAACCAAACATGAATATGAGTTATTGAACAAATAAAATAGTAAAATTATAAAACTATTCACAGCTTTAGAGACATTTTTTAAGTAAAATTTTATCTAAATCTGTGCATGGTTTTTTAAGTTTTTTATTTTGATAAGATTATATTGTAGTAATTCCAAATTGGACGTACCTTTGAATTATTATGAAAGTATTTTCATTATTTTTTAACGCACTAATTTCTTAAATTCGCGTTTTTTTAATATAAAGAGGGCTCCAAGAATTCAAAATAATAATAAAAATGCTAAATAATAGCTTGTTTACAAGTAAAATTACAAAAAAATATTGTATTATTTATATCCTGTTAAAAAATATATTGTTGCAAATAGATAAAAAAAAAAAGATTAGTTGACCGTGCTGTAATAGTAGCTAGCTACCACACCAGGTAAGTTTGAATATTTATTTTTAGTTTGTTATGAAGTGTTGAAAATTGTTTTTTTCTATATCTGTCTACTTTTTGTTTGTTTTTCTTTTAATCTTACTTGATTTCTAAAGGTAAAAAAATTCGTTCGACCGAGGTTCTTGTATATTTACTTAGTTTCAATTGTGTGACAATGATGCAGTATTTGCACTTCATATACCACCTACTAAACAATTTCAGACTTTAGTAGGTATTCCAACAATTCCATTGTGATGAAAATTTAATGTACAAAAAATGCGATTCTCCATTGTTACACATCAATGTTTTTCACATTTTAATAATACAATGGAATAAAATGAGAAGGTAATTAAATGTCATATAATAATTTCTTTTTTGCACATATACAGGCTCGTCAAAACAGTTATGGGACTCACTAGGTAAATAAATTGTACAATGGCAGTTAAAACTTTAAGTTCTAAAAATCATTAATCTATCAGACAAATATTATTGCCTTTAATTTCTTTTTTTGGGAAATATTCCATAAAAGGAAATAATCAAGCAAAAAAAATTTTCAGGCAAAACCTAAGGGAACTTTTCATTTCATGAAATTATGAATAGCATTTTAGGTAATAATTCTATAGCTGCATAGAAAAATGAAAAATTTGAATTGCTTCACAATCTTTTTCTTAATGGACAAAACTAAACATAGTTTTTAAATAAATTCCTACTTCGAATACATTTTGTTGGTTCCATGCTAATTTCTATATACTGGGAAATTTACTTAAACCACGAGATATAGCAAAAAAAACATTTAATAAAGCTAAAAGGTGAAAACGCTTGTTGCCATGGATAGATAATATGAAAAAACAAGAAAACCAAAAGGAGATAACTAAAGACATCTTGGATTAAACACAACTCTATTGTAAATAAATAGGTTTTATACATAATAATACTGAATAAAAAATGCAATAAATTAAATAATTAAAAAACTATGAAAAAATGAATAAAATAAAGAATACAAGAAAATAATCAGTAGTAATTATTTGTCTATTGCATAGAGGTAAAAGATTATTTTGCGCGAAGTGCATTGTATACATTATTTCTAACAACAATTCAATACATTTTATCTTGAGAATCAACCTTGCTAGCAATAAGGTAAGCAGTAAGCAGTATCAAATAGCAGTAGCTAGTTCATATGTTTTTGATATGAAAAAGATTTAAACATTTTTATGTTTATAATGAAAATACGATACTATTGTTGTGTTGCAACTCTGATATGAAAATAGTTTTTACTTCTCAAGAGAAATTTTGTTTGTTTATTTCCTTAGTAACTATAAGTAATAAAGATTTGTTTTAAAGTTTGTAAAAATGCTTTCGAAAACAGATGTTTTCCAACGCTTCCATTTATATGAATCGATTCTTCTATTTTATAGAATCATTTGTGGGTGTAAAGGAAAGAATGTAACTATATGTTTCCTTGTTAAAAAATCACCAATAATTTGTTATTATGCTTTCTGTGAAGAGATCTTTATAAGATCATTCATTAGTTTTTTGATATTCTTAACTAAACTAAAATTTTTGTAGTGAAAAAAATAAGCAATAACCAAACATGAATATTGGTTATTGTACAAATAAAATAGTAAAATTGTAAAAACTATTCACAACCTTACAGGCATCTATTTCAGTTAAATTTTATCTACGTATGTGCATGGCTTTTTAAGTTGTTTTTTTGATAACATTATATTGTAGTAATTCCCAATATCTATACTTTCATTATTTTTTAACGCACTAATCTCTTCAATTCGTTTTTTTTAATACAAAGAGGGATAAAAGAATGGCCTATTTTTAAATAACAATTCACGTAAATAATAACACTAATGCTAAATAATATCTTGTTTACAATTAAAATTACATAAAAATCTTTAAGTATTTAAATCCTGTTAAAAAAAAAAGTTTCATGTAAATAGAAAAAAAGAAAAAAAATATTTAACAGTGCTATAAGAGTAGCTATTAGGTCTAAATTCGTGTTTTTTATAAAAAGAGGGCTGAAAAAATGCCCTATCTTTAAATAACAATTCACGTAAATAATAATAAAAATGCTAAATAATAGCTTGTTTACAATTAAAATTACAAAAAAATATTTAATTATTTATATCCTGTTAAAAAAATCTATTATTGCAAATAGATAAAAAGAAAAAAAACTAGTTGACCGTGCTGTAATAGTGGCTAGCTACCACACCAGGTAAGTTTAAACATTTATTTTTAGTTTGTTATGAAGCGTCGAAAATTGTTTTTTTCTTTATCTGTCTCTCTGGTTTGTTTTTCTTTTATTCTTACTTGATTTCTAAAGGTAAAAAAATTCCTTCAACCAAGGTTCTTATATATTTACTTTGTTTCATTTGTGTGACAATGATGCAGTATTTGCACTTCATATACCACTTACTTATAAATTACAGACTGTAGTAGGTATTCCAAGAATTCCATTGTGATAAAAATTTAATGTAAAAAAAGGCGATTCTCCATTGTAACATATCAATGTTTTTCACATGGTTTTAGTAAGACAATGGAATAAAATGAGAAGGTAATAACATGTCATGTAATAATTTCTTATTTGCAAACATACAGACTCGTCAAAACAGTTATGGGACTTACCTAGGTAAATAAATTGTACAATGGCAGTTAATATTTTAAGTTTTTAAAATCATTAATCTATCAGACAAATTTTAATGACTTTAATTGCTATTTTTGGGAAATATTTCAAAAAATAAAATAATCAAAGACAACATTTTTTTGGGCAAAAGCTAAGGGGACCTTTCTTTTCATTGAATTTTGAATAATTATGAAAGTAATTTAGATAATTTTTTTATAAAAAGTTCAGATTACATTTTAAATAGTGAACTAATGAAATGATTGATTTACTATTGAATGTTAATGCATGTGACAGTATGTTGGAAAAAATCCCTACAAGGAGAGAGTTTTGTAAGTTCAGTTATGGTAATAAAAACTTTTGAAACCAAGGTATATTAGATCAATCATAATGACGAAAAGTCACTGTGACTGTCGAAAACACTGTAAAAACATTTAATAAAGCTGAAAGGCAAAAACGCTTGTTGCCATGGTTAGATAATATGAAAAAACAAGAAAACCCAAAAGAGATAGCTACAAACATCTTGGATTAAACACAACTTCTATTATAAATACATGGATTTTATACATAACAATACAGAATAAAAAATGCTATAAATTAAATAATTAAAAAACTATGTAAAAATGAATAAAATAAAGAATACAAGAAAATAATCAGTAGTAATTATTTGTGTATTGCATAGAGTTAAAAGATTATTTTGCGCGAAGTGCATTGCATTCTAACAATAATTCAAAACATTTCATCTTGCGAATCAACCTTGCTAGCAGTAAGGTAGGAAGTAAGCAGTATCAAATAGCAGTAGCTAGTTGATAAACAAGTCAGTAGCTGTATCAAATTGGTCAAGAATTTCTGTTGAAAGTGTTTGATACAAAGGTAGTATAATAGTTGTTGTTTGCAAGACAATATATCTTAATGGAAATAACAACACTTCGTAACCCTTTGGAAATATACCATTGACTTCAGCTGCACTGTTTACTAGAATTACGTTTACAACCATCCATGAAATGGTGAACCTTTAAATAATTAAGGTCATTGGGACTCGGAAATACTTTTACATGTGAAAAAAAATCTAAATCTTCTGTTGATCTCATATATTTGTTTCATTTAAACACTTTATACATGATTAAATATAGATGGAAAATCCAGGCTGGAACTGCAACAAGTTTGTTGGGAACAAACCTAAGGCATTTTATTGAATGTTTCTGCTCATTAGAAGACAAATGATTTATGTCAGGAAGTGCTACAAAAACCAGGCATATACAAATCAGTGCATATCTTTTACCCATTGATGCTACACATTCGTTCGATATATGGCAACTTGATATGAATGGCTCATTGGTTTATGTTTATTTTATTTGCTTATGTTTTATGTACAGTTAAAACAATCCAGTAAGAAATAATTTTCTACAATAAGTTCACCTAAAAACTATAATCTAGTGAAATCGATAATGACTCTGCAATTGAACTAACCAACGAACTTTTAATAGAAGTTAACCTTAATTTTATTTTTTCAATTGTTTCAAAACAATTTATGCGAAAAACATAAATACGGAAATAAGTATTGACGAGAACTTTACATGGCTAACCCTCTAAACATATACTCGTAAAGCTCTATTGTATAAATTGACTGTTTAAGTGATATTTCTTTTATGTTTAACAACTACATTATATAATTGAAAAATTAGTTTCAACACGCCTATTGTAGTTCCTTATTTATTAAAACTTCTTTGCTCTAACTTTACTTTCCGTTTAAAGATATAAAGAAAACACGTAATCGGATATTAGGTAAAAATTTTTACTGATTGAACCTAAATAACTATAAAAGTTTGAAGGTGAATAAAAATACATATGAGCAACCATGGAAGTATTAAAGGTAAAAATATTATGTAGTTGTGGTAGTTCCATGTTGTTTTTTAACTATTCGAATATAAATAAACTTTTATTCATATCTTTGGCTTGTATTTTTGTATTCATATACATATACATATTAAAATATTAATTACAAAAAGACAAAAGATTTAACATTTTTAGTTTTTATTTGCACATATATCTGAGTATTAATGAATTTACCGAATACATCTGGTTTTTGAAAATATATTCACAAACAGGAAAAACATATCGATTTTGCAGCGAAGTTAACAACGTATTCATATATATATTACTTTATATATATATGTGGAGACAATAAAAAACTAACCAGAAAAGTAGCTACTGATAAAAAACATGGGTGGATAATGGGTGTTTTTATGTGTTTGCATAAAAAAAATTTAATTTAGTAATACAGTTTAACACCTACAAGACAGGTTCGTTTAAAATTTTCAATTAGGACTTTCTATGTAGATTGATCAGATTAGAACAGATTGATCAAGTGCGAAGGAGTATAAACTGTTTTCATGTTAATTTTCGAAACCAGCCGTTTGAACTCTGGAATAGCAACCGAAAGAATGGGAATTTTGTTTTGCATATTGATCAATGATAACACTTAATAAAAACTGTTCATATTCGATGTAAACGTGTGTTTCAAAATGTTTTTTTTCGTTAAGTAAATGTAAGTTGCCTTTATTCTGATCTGAGACACTCACAATATGTTCTTAAAAGTGCTTTCAGATTACCGCTAGCTCCCTGATATAGTGTTTCAGATGGAAAAGTCAAAGCACGCAATTTGATCTGGTCTGGTGTTGTAAAGTGGATATAAGTGGATAGGAAAAATGCTTTACTGAAGCTATCTTCATGGATGAAATATTACCAATTCGTTTACTTTCTCATTGAGGAAAAAATTGAGGATTTGAAAGTAGTTTGATTTAAAAAAGTCATACAGAGCTGTGTCATTTCTTGTTTGATATATGGTTTTTCTCTTTCGTAGAAAACTGCTTGAAATTAGCCTGGTTAAAAACGAAAACATGGAGATTTCTTTTTATTTCTTTTAAATAATTGAAACCTTAAATCGTTTAATAAAAACACATTCATATAGAGATAAAAAAATATATAAATAATGTTATAGGAAAAACTGGGACTAGACACATTGCATTTTTCTGTAGTTACAATAGAACTGTGGTTCACGTCTAATAAAAGTTGTGATGACAATCTAGTGGTTAAAAAAAATTTAATTGATATTTTTTAAAGTTTTCACCTTTAATTATATTTTTGTTACAAACTTCTTAAAAGCGCTTTGAACATAACTTCATACTATAAGCGACCTTAGGGCCATTGTTTTCTTAATACTGCAATAAATATATATTGATTGATAAATATAGATCACAAGAGACTGCGTTTAACATATTTATAAATTAGGGATCACGATTTGGGAACATTTAATTTACGGCAATTTAATATAAGTTTAAATGGTGGAAGTAGTAAAACGTAAGAATCATGTTTATTTGAAAAAAGAGCATTTTCTCATTCAACGAAAGAACACACACCCTGAGAAGAGTCCTTCTTTTTTAATCATGGAAAATAGAAATCCACGACTTATTCAACGTGTTAAAAATCTACATGTTAAATATAATAAAGGTGTTACTGAAAACATCTTATTCGATACTTTTGCTATTTTAAATTTTTTGCTGACTTACCACCTAGTTATTCTACAGTTTTATTCATAGTTAGAAATCCATATAGTTATATTAAAATAGATATTCTCAAGTTTAACACGGCAGAAATCTCTTTGTAGGTAGAACAGATGATTGTTTTTTATACTTTTTGATACATATTCAGTTTCTAACCCAGCTGTTTTTTAAGTAAAAGTTTTTTCTATTTTAAAGTAAACTTGAATGGTTACTTTTTATTAATTCTTCCGGAAATCTTAGTCTCCTATTGTTATTGTTTAATATTCTTTATGTGATTTATTTATCTGTATTTAGAAATCAATCTAAAAGAGTGATAACATTAGTGAAGTTTAAGGCTTTTCTTAGATTTATGTTTCTTGTTGTTAATTTGTTATGTTTCCTTGGTGTTACATCGGCACACCATATGGCGATCAATCAAATATTAATCTAGAAATTTCATGAAAGTTTCTTCATAGATTGTTAGATAATCACAATGGATAGATGTCTCTGTGTAGAAAAATGTAATAATGAAGTATACTAAATATTTAATTTTTTTTAAAATAATTTTGCCTTAAAATTGTTTTTTTAGAAAATCAATAAAGTTATGCGATGTTGAAAAATCTTAAGAACGGAATTTCGCAGTCTCATGTTAACACTACACCATTTCAATCATTGGTGTCCAATCAAACTTTTCATGAAGGCGGTTATGGTTATGACGCCCAGATGAGCAGTAACTTTGCAATACCATTGGCTATTTACTTTGTTGCACTAGTATTTTGTTGTTTAGTGTTTAATTTTATCCTACTATCAACAATTTTGTCGAAAAGTAGTTTACGGTCGGTGACCAACTTGTTTATAGTTAACTTAGGATTTGCTGATCTGATAGTGGCTATTACCGTGGTTCTTGATGCTGAGTTTTTAATTCGTGGTAAATATATTCACAACGTAGATACATGCGCAGTAAAGGAGTCGATATTCATGTTTTCACTTCCATCAACCGTTATTAATCTGACACTATTGACAGTAGAACGATTTTTTATGGTAGCTTTTCCTTACAAACATGGAATGCTGTTTACTAAAAGCAAAGTTTACATCATTTTATTCTTTTCTTGGTCGTACACACTAGTTGTTGCTTTGTTTCCCGTTTTTTACTATTCTCAGCCTGCAGTTGTCGAATTTGGTCAATGCTACATCAAGTTACCGCAATTTTACACTAGATACCAGTTCGCAGTGCACTTCATTGTACCCGTTCTTATTATCATAACGCTCAATGCTGCTTTATTAGTTATAGCGAGCAGACATGAAGCTAAAATCAAAAGACAATGTTGTGGTCATCATAAAAACAACAAAAAGCAGTCTCAAAATATCATTGCGTTCGTGGCAAGTGTCAAAGCTGCAAAAACGATTATGCTTCTTGTCGGAGTGTTTCTATGCTGTTGGCTTTCTTTTATTATCTTAGTTATACATAACATAAATTGCAATGTATGCCACCCAAGAGAGCTCACTTGGATTGGAAGCGCTGTCAACTACTCAAGTATAGCCTTTAACCCACTCCTTTATGGATTGAAAAATCGAAATATTAGAAAAGAAGTAATCAGGAAGTATCGCATGTTATTCCAAAACCGTTTCTTATATTCGAGAAATGATTGCTATTATGAAACCATACAACTAGAAGGCTCTCCATCGAATAATATTCGAAGTAAAAGTGTAGTTGTTTCAGCAACTTGTTCGGTTGTTTGATAATTCATCTAAAATTTCCACATTGATAGAAGGGTTAAATAACCAAGTCAAATATTGTGTTTAATGTAAGAAGATATAAGTTGATGTAAGATAATGTATATAAATAAGGTAGATCTTTTATTTGTGTTACCCACATATGCTTCATGTTTAAATACTGCGTAGGTCCAAATACCCCGAGACAACACTTTTAATTCACATTACTGATGTATCGATTCTCTCCAATACCACGTATACTGACTCCCTTTTCAAAGTTCCATTTTACTACTTCTAATACTGCCATTCAAAGCAATTATACTCCTGAGCACAACAACCAAACGCGTAAATTTATAGGACAGCTTAACTTTAAATAAGCTAACACAATAAAACTAGGTACTATTAATAAATAAAAATAGATGTTGAAATTATTTTGATTTTTATGCAATGTTCCTTCAGTAGCTGATCATATGAAGCCAAATACACTATTTTCAAAATAAATAAACATAAATGAACATTCAATAGATATTCAAATGGAACAGCCTTTATTATTACCTGCAATATTCACAATGAATATGACTCGTAGTTTAGGATAGCATCATTGCAGCAGACACAATGTAGTTTCAGGGTAGTTTATCTTAGTGGCAAAGTGTTAGTTGTAAAAAAGGAAAACGCGTAAATAACAGAGCTGTTTTAACATTATTATTTAAATATTCTTAGAATGGAAAAATACTTAGATTTATGTGAACAAGTTTTTTAAATATTTATCTTTCCTTGCTTTATTTTTTGCAGTTAGGAAGCATTTGTTCAGATTATCAAGGAAATAAATAAAAGTGATATTTATAATAAAAAACCGGAACAAAAATAACAGATCTATTTATATCGATATACGTCATAAGGATTTAAATATGTTCTCTAAGACACATTTTTCTCTAGCTTTTCTTTTCATGCTACAGTTTATGCTACAATATGTTTTTGTCGTATTCTTCTTTGTTTCGAAATGAAAGCAGCTTAAAAACTTAACTGTCTTTTACTTACAAAATGAAAAACTAAATTAACACGGAAAATTTTTCCGATTCTTCGGTAAGATTTTTCCACGATTTGCAGTTGTGTACCCGGAATCGACACTTGTTATTCTCCGCACTTTATATTGTGTAATGAAATATTTTAACTCTAATAAAAACAATACTACATGATATCTTTTGTTGTTTGGGGGTCAAGTGACTTGTCCAAACAATATTTTTCAATATTTTTTTGACATAAAAGTTAAATGTTAAGATGGCTAGATGTATTGTGGCATGATGAGATTGTGGTTTTCGTGGTTTGAGATGTAAGTAAACGAATCACAGTACGTGCATTTAATTAACAAATAGATACAATATCTGGCTAAACATTTTTGGTACTATCATTGTTTTTAACGAAACGCTGGGTAACATGTTACTACCTAATGGTATGGAAAATTCGTCACGCGCAACTAAGAATGGACGAAGATGCTAGGACAGATATTTTCTAGTTTTGTATTAGCGTGTTTACATGCGCCTATTGAGGTTAGCGTCTTGAATACATGCGTAAATTTCAAAAATTTAAATTTTACCTAAAAATTGATGCGAACAAAGTCAGTTTGCAAAAAATTCGTTTAAAAGATTGTATCTAAAACATACAATAGAAAAAGAAAGTATTAAGACTTAAATGTGGAATTTTTAAAAAATACAATTAAACCTGGCGTTTGATGCCGGGGCTCCGGCTGCTTAATTATAATTATACTGTATTTCTAGTAATTACTAAATGGTTATTAGCGGTTACTTTCTTTGTAAAAATACTAAAAAACAAGTAAGCAAAACGCACTTTTACTTGAAGAACAACAAACAAAACTAAAAATAATATTTATAAAGTTATATGTAACTGAAAATAGTAATCCTGTTATTTGCTGTAGTTGAAAATAAATCATATCATCTGTATCTATTTTACACACCCAGTAACATTTTTAAAACTCAAGTCCCATATTGTATCTGTCAACAAAAGAAAGGAGGAAACAATAATTTATTTGAATATTTAAAAATTCAGACACCCACATTTTACTTATTTATGCAGGACTGGTTTTGAATTGAAAACTACACATATTGAAACGGCCTATCAAGTTATCATCAATAATATATTTACTTTAAAATAAAATAAAGACCAGCAATATATAGATGTGTGACGAACAACAAAACCCAATGTAAATCTACCAATCAATTTGTCGATATTCAGAAACGTTTTTCATTTAATTTGTCCCGCTAGCAATTTACTTGACATTTTATTTAAACATCCATTCTTATGAACCTCATCATGACAGAAATTAAATGTTTAATCACAATAGAATTTCATCATGTGTTACTAATTTAGGTTTCTCTTCGCTTTTTTTGAGTTCATCTAAAGGTGAAATACTTTCAACTACCCCACTCGTCGTGACAGCATCATAAAAGAAGAAATTCTTGTGAGGTGCATCTTTTGCTGAAACAGCCTATGAATAAAAAATGAACAGCAAGAATAGAAAAATATAATTGAATAAATAAAAGATAATAGATTGGATAAGGCTACAATCACAATAATATGTTTGAATAATACTACAATCATAATAATATGATTGGATAATGAAACAATCATAATAATATGATTGGATAATAAAACAATCACAATAATATGATTGGATAATACTACAATCATAATAATATGATTGGATAATACTACAATCACAATAATATGATTGAATAATACTACAATCATAATAATATGATTGGATAATAAAACAATCACAATAATATGATTGGATAATACTACAATCATAATAATATGATTGGATAATACTACAATCACAATAATATGATTGAATAATACTACAATCACAATAATATGATTGGATAATATTACTACCACAACAATAAGATCGGATACTAAAATTGGACGTGTCGAATCAAAATGGGCTTACTTTTATTATTTCTTGGCTCATGACACCTCCGACAACAGCGTTTACTGGATACAACTCGCCAAAACAATATCTAAAAAAGAGGATCTTTGTAAACATAACGTAAACAAAATCCTTGTTTTACATATGTTGTATATTTTGTTAATTGCATAAAATATATCTTAAATTAAATATATATATGTCTTTATTAAAAATTCTTAGGCTTCGTATTTTATGTGAAAAGAAGAAAGACTGACTACTGAACTCCAGGGATAAACTTAAAACAATTCCAATCAAGGGTGACAAAACTAATGACTTATAATGAGATTTGATCCTTATTACACAGCACTAAGAATTTTTTGGGGAAAAAACCAAATGCATTTAAAAGCCTTATTATTACCTAAATTCTTGCACAAAAATATGTAAGTAAGATTTTTTGAAACATTTTTTAAAAACCCCTATAATGGGTCAAAATTGACCCTTTGGTAAAATTAAATCACTTTTTAGTGCCTAACTTTGTGCAAAAAATTACTGAGCCAATCCTGAGAATAATCCATAACATACAGATAGTCTGACGGACACACGAAAGAGAATTCCTTTAGCTGAAGCTGGGAGTCCAGTTTCACTAATTTTCTAAGTTTTTAACAATCAAATTATAACAAGGTAACATTTTCAAAACAAATTGTATTAATACAGTATAATCACACAAAAACAACTTCTACAGTAGCTGAATCGTTTAAAAAAAGAGGTGAATTGCATCAGGTAAGCAAATAAGTTTTATAGGATAGTTGCTGAAACAATCCTGTAATTGCTACAAAAGTTTAAATTCAATAATAAATATTTAGCTTTTCTAATTTAAAACAAAACAATGGGAAAACATACCGTAAATGTTCGTCATCTAATAAATCGTTATCAATATGCAACCTCTCAAATACAGTGTTACGTATTTCTAGTAAATTTTCAAAATCTTCATTATTTTTCAATAGCTCAGGTAACTCAGAGTACCTCTCATGGTATTCATTCATCACTAAAAAATAACCAAGACGATATACAGTAAAGACATGATGATAATCACTATTACACATATATAATCAACTTAACGTATAAAAACAAAAACATTGTTCAAGTTCTTGAATGTTGCCACGAAAGATTCTCTAGCAGAACATTATAACATTATAAAATATAAATTGAAATACTGGTGTGAAATGTTGTTTGACTACTGAACTCCAGGGATAAACTTAAAACAATTCCAATCAAGGGTGACAAAACTAATGACTTATAATGAGATTTGATCCTTATTACACAGCACTAAGAATTTTTTGGGGAAAAAACCAAATGCATTTAAAAGCCTTATTATTACCTAAATTCTTGCACAAAAATATGTAAGTAAGATTTTTTGAAACATTTTTTAAAAACCCCTTTAATGGGTCCTTTAAAATTAAATCACTTTTTAGTGCCTAACTTCGTGCAAAAAATTACTGAGCCAATCCTGAGAATAATCCATAACATACGGATGGTCTGACGGACGCACGAAAGAGAATTCCTTTAGCTGAAGCCGGGAGTCCAGTTTCACTAATTTTCTAAGTTTTTAACAATCAAATTATAACAAGGTAACATTTTCAAAACAAATCTAGCAGAACATTATAACATTATAAAATATAAATTGAAATACTGGTGTGAAATGTTGTTTACATAAACTAAAGTAAAAATAATGTATCAAGTATGTACCTTGCATAACCAGGTAAGA
>JAUELD010070352.1:0-11574 GCA_031471615.1 Aglantha digitale | reverse complement strand
ATCGCCGATGTAAAGAACTTCAAACTTTGTAATCCAGCTACATCGCCGATGTAAAGTACTTCAAACTTTGTAATCCATCTACAGTGCCAATAAAAAATACTTCAAACTTTGTAACCCAGCTACATCGCCGATGTAAAGTACTTTAAACTCCATAATACAGCTCTGTAAACGTATAATATACTCGAAGCTCCGTTATAAGTCATGGTGTTTTTTATGAAGGCATTATTATGCACAGGGGAAGACTGTTTTTCCTGCAGCTCCAAGTTCGTTTTTAAGTGACTACATAGTCATAAGGAATGAAACGGAAGTAATATTTTTTAACGCGACGAAAAAAAAGTTATTTAAAGAATGTTCTTAAGAATTGATATATTTTTAATAAATATACTAATTGCTATATTTTTGTTTTCATGTCTCTTTTTATTGCTGATGTTTTTAAATGTAATTGCTGTTGTTGTCATTGTTGTTATTTTCTTTGTAGTGAAGTAGAAATGAAGTAGGTGTGTTTAATAGTTTTTTAAGAGTTTCTTTTGTATATAAATAACTTTATTTTTGACTTTTTGTTTAAAATGTTTTTTAAATAAGAAATGTATATATAAAATACATGAACATCTATATGTAAACATACATCCTGCAACAAGCGTATGACAACACTTGAAACTTCAAGCATGACCATGTATATAAGTCCTCTTTAATGTAAAAGACACTGCAAGAACTTACTAACCTTCCATCGAGAAGACTTACTGTACATTTTATCTAACCTGTATGTGGTAATTTTATTTTTGTCTATAAGATAAATATTATAGAAAATGAAAGCGATGAAATGATCAAAGATTTTTTACTTTAAAGAAACTGTTATTGTTGTCGCAATAATTTTATTTCCTTAATTTTTTTTTAATTTTTTAACTTACAGCATGGAAATACGAACGAAAGGATCTATATCTTTTAAATTCATTATTATATTGTTTAATTACTTCTATTTAACTTTTTAATTGCTTATATACACAGCGAGTTACCAATTTTTGCAAAAATAGTTCTTACCGACGTCTTAAATGTCTCTATCTAGTGAGTAAATAATAGACCTTTTCATTAAATAAAACCTCGAGCCTTAAAAGTTAATAAAGTTTTTACTGTATTTATTCTTTGTTTAATAACAGTTAAATACTCAAAACGTAATTCTAATAGCTTCGTCTCGCCTACAAACAGTCTTTCTCTCCTACAAACAGTTTTTCTCTCCTTTGCAGATAATAATGAAAATGTCTACGCAACATAGATAGTAGATTTGGATTATATCGTAGCCCTGAATGTTACTAACACGTACGTGTAAAGTTCTTTAAAGATTAAAGATGAGTTAATGCGATCCTCGATAATCTTACACATCAGTTATGTATGTGCTGTAAGTTATGTAAGTTCACATACGTATACACTTTGTCCAGACAGCCATTGCATTAAGGTCAAAAGAACTAAAAGAACTCGAAAGTTGTAGTCCCTTCCCTTAGTATTTCCATGCTTAAACATATTGTGTCAATTACATGTGCAGTGATTCTTACGTCATCATTGTTTCCAAGGAACACCATTAAATTAACTATGATCTAAGAAAAATATGAAAAGATTCATTTAATATAAGTATTTCTGCTTAGTTTCTCTATATTGAATCTGGTTTGTTGATTGTATTAGCATCTTCCATCTAAAAAAATATTGACTTTTTTTTACAATGACGCTGCAAAATTCTCTTTTTTAGTCTAATGTTTATTACATAAAAACAACTAATCTAAATTATCTTAAACATATTTTTTGCTGTTCTTCTTTTATAAAACGTCGTTGCTATGGTGTACTATGATAACCATAGTGGTCTCCATTGTTATCGTGGTTAATGTATATTTATGGTGTTTATTTTACAGAATACGCATGATCACCATTATTTCTAAATGCAAAAAAAAGGATTGATAAAACATAAACAGTCGTATTATAGTATCCCTTTCTTAAAAAAAATCACACGCTAATTTGTGAACTTTTTTACAAAGCTCTCGGTTCCACCTAATAGTTTCTTTATTAACAACTATATTGTCTGTTCAATCCATCTTTTCTAATCAATTGTCTGTTCAATCCATCTAATGTAATCCTTTATCAGTTCAATCTAGCTAATGAAATCCATTGTTTGTTCAATCCATCAAATGAAATTTATTGTCAGTTCAATTAGTAAATACAGTGGTTTTGTTAGGTTATTAACATAAGAATATCTTACCATTTCATAACAAACTTTTAATTTAACGTAAACAACTAGCAAAATGACCAGTTGCATCAAAACATAACTTAATGAAATGTACTTTTCCACGTAATACCAATTATAACAAACAGCAAATGCAAAGATTACAAAATTATGCTTCGTCATAGGCATATGAAAGATTCTGCGGCATCATATTTTTTTTGCAATTTGAGTGGTTATCTATTAACGAAAAAACGACCATTTTACCATTCAAAGTCGGACTCAATTTCTATCAATCTAGTTGCTACAACTTCAAAATGTTTCCCTAGTAAATTGTCATATGTTATGACGTTCTATACATTTGTTTCTCCAAATTGCATCTACGATTGCTCATAAATAAAGAAGTTGCTTTGCACTGATTCCGCTTTTGCTTGTATAAAATAATTGTATAAATTTGGAAAACTGGGAAAAAGTTAAAGCAATATGAAAAATTTTTCCGAGGTAATTTTTGTATTTTTAATCCTGGGACCTACTCTGAGGTGACAAGAATGTTTTTACAGCTAATTCTTACCTAAATCTAGAAAACTGAGATGCCTGTAACTATTGTAGTGGTTATCAAAGCATGTTTTGAAACTTTAAGGTTAGGCTTAACGAATTTTTTTTTCTGAAATTTAAGTTCATAAATGCATTATGGTGGATGCTTACGCTAAAGAGTTGTTATCCATGTAATCAAAGTAATCAACCTTAATACCAAATTATAATTGTATTATTAACCAAACTTGTCCTAGTCATGCCTTACACGAAGTGACGAAAAAAAACCAGGTTAAAAACTAAAAAGGAATAAGAGTCTGGGACTAGTAAGGTCAGCTGACTCGAAAGTGCCCCAATTCTATTGTTCAGCTAAGTAATTTTGGAAATCCCCATAACACTAGAAAGATTCTCAAATTTTTAGCTGTGCCCCTTGTGAGGTAAATTTGTAACCTTTTATGGTATTCTTTGAGGGTGTAGATTTGGGTTAGGGCCCAAAAAGTTTAGGTTAAATGTAATCTTTTGTTAAATAAATGGCACCTTCACTTCCTAGCCAACTTAACTTTGCCTTCAATGAGGTAATTTTATATGGAACTGTGGGGGAAATCTCCCTGTCCCAACAAGCTTTAGATGATAAGTATAGTATAACTTAGCATAAAATAAAAAAAAAAAACTTTTGCCTTAGATGAGGTAGATATTGTCACTGACCCCTGGACTATAATAACAATATTTGATCTAGAAAAACCTTAAAATTTATTGTCTTAAAAAATTAAATAAGTTAATATTTTTAATGACACGATATTAAGGGTCAACTCCAACAAAGTATAAAAATTATACTTAAATAATATTAAAAGTAAAGTCATGCAAAAAAAAGAAAGGAAAACAAACCATATTAGTTTATTTATTTTAAAAGGAATAAGCATAACTCAGTTGCTATAAAGCAGAACCAATCCCAACTTATAAAGAAAGAATATTTTTTTAATATTTTTTGGTTTCAGTTAAAAATGGAGTATTTTTAGTTGAGCCAAATTTCTCTTATTTAGACATCTCTGATTCACTTTATGTTTTTCGTATATATTTTTATTTCCTGGTAATTTATAATTGTAGTGCAATTCAAATAATGTTAACTTCAATAACAGTTCTTGTAGCAACTTAAAAGATTGCGATATAAGGCCATAAAGATTTTTATATTCTTTTTGTCAACAGAAACTAAAATGACAAAGCTAACAATAGTTTTCTAACATGTATTTGTTTTTTGTAATCATTTTTTTTATCAATATATTTTTACTGTTTTAATATAAAATATATATATAGATTATATATACACAAAAAAAATAATCATTGCAGAAGATCAGTTGAACCATTATCTGAAATTAATAATTTTTAAAAAACATTTTTTCTTCGTTTTTTATTGTTATTAAATGACCATATGGGCAACATATGGTCGAATTATTCCTTAAGAAGTTTCTTCATTACAATGTGTCTTCAGAGAATACAATAACAAAACTCTCTCGTTGTAAACTCGTTAACGTAAACTAGTTAAAACTACATTTTAAATAAGTTTCTTTTTTTTCTTTATTTTTTTCTTCTATTAAGTTTTTAGGTTTTGTTAAGAATTATGTCAATAAATTGATTACCTTTATTGGGAAATATTAGTTTTGGAGGACACGTTTTATAAAAAAATAAATTAGAAATTTCCTTCCACCAAAAAGCATTTCGTTTCGTTTCTCCATTTTACATAGAGTCTAAACAAGTTAATTCAACGTGTCACAAAAGACAATGTCACCAAAAATGCAGAATAAACATGTTCATTAAAAACAGTTTTGTTATATAAGATCTTTTTTATGCTATTAAAACCAATAAAACAGTCTTGAATGTAATTTCATTAAAAATCTGATATGAGAAACATAAAACTTTTAAACAATCAGAACAATGTGATCAAGAGGTTTTGAAATGATTTTTTTAAATTCGAATCAACATTCGAACGCAACATTCCATCATAAATTTTTTTTTTTAGAATAACCGTCTTAAATAAAATGTAGGAGCGGATTGTGTTTTTCCAATAATGTTTTACATAATAAACTCAAACTTTTTTAATATCTAATAAGAAAACACATTACGGAGATACAGAGTGACAATATGGGCAACACAGGTTTTGAAATGGAAAAATAAAAACAAAAAATTAGCATAAGTTTTTTACATCTGGAATATATTCCATTTGTTTCAACTGCTATAAATTTTTACTTATAGTATAGCTTGTATATTTCGTTGGTAATGTAGTTCTAGCAATAATATTTTTTTTAAAAAGAAATTTAAAAAACATTTTAAAAATATTAAAAAACTAGAAAACTTAAAAATGTAGAAAAATAACAATGGGTAAGTTTGAATATGCGTTTGTTTTCGTCATTATTTTTATTTTATTTGAATGAGATTTCGTTCTACTAACTTGACTTATTGAGATTTAAATTTAGAATAAATCTTTCTTGTGTTTTAACGGAAATTTTTTCTTACAAGTACATTGTAGACCTAACTGAGAAAATTTTAATAACAAACTTAACTGACACTTCTTAAAAAGATTTTTTTCTTCGCTAAAAGTGCGATTCATACGCTTTCTTTTTCTCTCTATAATGAATCTAGTTTAAATATCTTAACGAGTAAAATTTAAGAAGAAAGAAAGACAATTTTTCATCATTTTTTATTATTTTTTTCTTTAATTTGCCTAATTACACATTTTATTTATGATACTTTCAACAATGAAGTTTTCCACTATACCCATGACATTCCAAGTAACTCTAGCTTCGGAAGTATTTTTAACTGTATAATAATACCGTCAACTTCACCGTGATCAATATTTCTTATATTTTTAATTACTACATCTTACTTCTTACTGCAACTGTTCATATTGCATGTCTTCTCGCTATTTTTAATCGGTATGGAATTAAGTTTAGTGTCTTTTAAAATGGAGTTAAAAAGTTCTTCTCGGGTTATGTCAACGTTTAATCTTAAATTACGGTCGGGTGTTCCGTCTATAACTTTTTGTTCATTTAATAAATCAGTTAAAGCTTTAATATAGTTTATAGCTAATCTTAGAGTTGTTATTTTCGCCATATGACCGTCGGCAATATAACACGGCAAAACATCTCTCAGCGCTTCGAAAGCTTTGTTTAACACCCGCATTCGTTCGCGTTCTCTCGCGTTTACAAGCAAACGTTTTTGCAGACTCATCCGTGCTCGTTTTTGTTTTGAATTTCTTTGAATGTTTGTCGAGTAATTATTCATGTTGTAACCGTTATTAAACGCCTGCCAGCTACCGCACGGCGAGTATGCATAAGGCGAGTATTGGTGTTGCACCGATCCTGATTCTATTCTTTCTAAAATTTCGTTAGTTTCAGTGTCGTAATGATGAGGCAAGTACCCTTGTTCATACCCTCGGACGTAACCGTTCGATGCACGCGTATCCGAATTAAAATGTCCAGAAGAATGATGATGCATGTAACTTGTTTCTGGCGTAGATTCGTGATATAATAAATGCGATGGCTGAGCGAGTGAACTATTGAAACCATAAGATTCCATGCTAATATTCCACTTAAACGAATATACGTTCAAAATTCTTATTTCTAGCTTTAGCGTTCGTAAAACTTTTTACGGCGAAAGCAATTGAAATTTTATTTTAATAAACAGAATTACTCAAAACAAAAGAGAAATGATAAAACGTAAATCTTGTTTTGTTGAAATTAAATTTCGTGAAGAAATGAAATCGAATTTATTGAAATGAACCAATCAATAACAAGTTAACGATTTTTTCAACCAATCAAAAACATAAAAGAAGAGTTAAATAATTAAAAAGATTTGATGCTTTCTATGACAGAGGCGCTACATATGGCCTACAAGCTCTAAGAACCTTTTTTAAATATTTTTAAAATTCTATTACAAGATATTATAAAAGTATTTTTACATATTTCCTTTTATATTTTTTTTTCATTTTTTTTTTTAAATTTAGTTGACAGGATGGTATCTATTCGTTACTATATTTAATGGGAGTTCTGAGTTCTCTATTCTAGTAGAACTGTTTTATAATATTTTTTATTAGACTCTTAATTAAAATAGCAAGGATTTAATCCTTACAATATTTCGATGACATAGCGGGTTTTTGCAAGAACTAAAAACTAAGCAACTAATAGATACTGAGTTTTTTGTAAGGCTGTTTTAGAGATATAATATATTCAAACGAACCTTTTAAAAAGTTTTAAATACTAGCCAAACAAATACTTTTAAATACTAGTTGAACAAGCGGAGTTCCCTCGCGCGAGTTACGAACTAATAACTTGTCCTACGAGTTGTAAAATAGAATCATCAGTTTTCGCGTTTTCGTGTATTTTAACCTTTTTACCCATGTAGTGGTGGAGTGTGGGGGATGCTCACCACATGGCAGAAAATTACGTCATGCACATCTCAACTAATACTGCTGATATGGAGCTGATATTTTTGACGACTTTTCATAAAATTTATTCTATATATTATTAAATTTTTTTTTTAAATTATCCCAGTACTTTTTTAAGTGTGATTGATTTGTCAGGTTGTGTGTTTTTGACTAGATTTTAATGCATACTTTAGAAAGTAGTTTTTCCGCTTGTTTCTTGTGTAAATGCTATGCAATTTTCACCCAAAAAGAAAGGACATGAATTGATAGCTGAAAAACTTCTAATCAAGCCCTAAATTCTCCTAACCTAAAAAATTATATTGCAATTAAATTCACATAATATATAAGAAGAGATATTAAATGTGCATAGAATAAAAGACTTTTTCAATACCTTGTTATTATGTTACGTCATCATTCAAAAACCATCAGGTTTCAGATTAGATTAAATTCACTAGAATTATACAGTTTTTAAATTGTCTAATAAATTAACTTTATCACAAAACTTTCATATTACAAGATTTGATATAGGTAGTGTGTAGGGTGTAGCTACTTTCTGATTATTCGAATATTGGAAGATAATAAAAATTCACAAAAGGCTATTAATAATATCTCCACCTAATTATCAAAGTCCTTAACCATGGTTTTAACAACCACTACATCTTATTCAAAATATTCTTCATATCAATTACATCAAAGAAATTTAAAATTAGACAAGCTGACAGGAAATTTTTTTCTTTAGTACAAATGTTTGCAGTTATGTCTACGTTGGCTTGTATACTCAAAGTTAATAAGTTAAAATAAATAAAAAACTTCAGTTATAAATAATCATTTAATTATTTCAATAGCAACATGTTTAAAGTATCGGTCTTTCGCACTTCGTAGTGAGCGACTATTCTACTTGATGTGATAATCAATTACAAATCGAGGGAGATCAGTCTGATTTGTATTTTTCGAAGATGAGGTTTTAGAGAAAAAGTGCTGTTAAATTATTACGCCACACTAATTTTGCTGGTAGCCACCCATCCATCCACACCACACTAATTTTTTTTGTAGCCACCCATCCCCCAAGTTTTTATATAAAAACCCCTTTACGTGACGTAACAGTAGGTAGATACAATATTTATTGCATAGCTGATTAAATGAATGTCGTGTTGTAATATTATTATGAAGTATGAATCGCATATAGATTCCAAGGGATGAAGATATTTTATATTTCCATTTGAGGAAAAAAATCTTTATTTGATGAAAATATATATCGACCAAACTATCAATAATAAATTTAAACTTTTAATATCATAAAAAAAAAATTAATTTTTAACCCATAAAAAATAGACAAAAAAAATAACCTAAAAACCACGGATTCGGATTTTCTCGAAGTTCTCAACTAAAGATTTAATCAATTTAAAACAATTAAAATTTTGCTTCTAACAAAAAAAATACGGGACCTACATATGCTACAATTGAGCCCTGACTACAATGGCATAATAATAGCTTGTCAAATTCTATTTGGTATAATGATAATTCATTGAAGGTTAATTATTCCTTCCCGTAAGTGTAAGGAGTATTGAAATGAGTGTTATTCTTTCTTTTAAAACCCAGCCAATTTGATTGGTTAATAACTGAAAAGCGGGAATTTTACTCTATACTTTTGGCAACCTGATTGGTTAACGTCATAACGTAATATGACGTGAAAACGTGTTACCATTATCTCAAATAAATCTTTTTTAATGACATCTTTTAATGATATCCAAAATATCGCAAATTTAGAAACTAAATTGAGTTTATCTCCATTAATAGATGTTTATTTATTTACTCAATATCTAAAATGATTTTTTTTATTTTTGATGTTTATTTTTTAGTTTAATGGAAACAAAAGTTTATTTTTAAAATTTCATTTTTTTAAAAAACATTTCAAGAAAATAACAGCAGTTTGATTTTGAGTGCGAAAGGGTTAAAACACTTTTTTGCTTTTTTGATTCGTTTCTAGCTATAGAGATTTGATGGAAATTATTCTTATAAAACGAAAATCTTGTGAAATTTATTTCTCGCGAATTCTCATTAGTACGGGTGATAAGCTAGAAAAATAGCTTTGTTCGTAATCACCTGAATGAGTTACTTTATCCTCAACCATCCATTTATTAAGGTAAAAAACATATGAATGTATACTGCCAGTTTATGTTTTTCCAGTTAAAAGCAAAACCTTCTATATTTTTTTAGTGTTATCTTTTACCGATTATCTTTTGTACTAGGCGCGTGTTGAAACTACTCTTTTTATTCTCTAATGTAGTTATCAAACATAAAAGAAATATCAACAAATATCACTTAAAAAGTCATTTTTTGAAAAATATTTTTATACAATTGAGCTTTACGGGTATATCTTTATAAGGATATAATCAACGAAAAGTTGGATTCTTTAGCCTACTAGTACGAAGGCTAGCCTTCGATCTTTCACTTGTGTTTATATAATTACTAAGAACATAAAACTGTGAACGGTTTACATGTAAGTAATTAGTTTAGATAGAAAAAACTTTTTAAGCAATTAAATGAATAAATAGAATCATTTAGGTTAACAATAAGCCGATGTAATTCCTTCTTATAGCTCTCCTTGCTTTTACACAACCTGCAAAACTTTTTCGTTTACCTCTCAAAGTCTCTAAAATATAATCTCATTGCAAAAAAAAAAAAAAAAATCAGTTACATTTTAGCAGTTAAATCAACTGAAAGTTGGAAATACAAACAGGCTTCATCGTTATATATAGTCTACTGTAGCTATCTGAACAGTGGAACGCTTTCTCTGGTACAGTTAGTCTGAAACGTAATATATGGGGTGCCAAATATGGGCAAGTAAATCCATTTTAGACGTCTGGGGCCAGTTCTTCGCATGTCTCATGAGACAACTTTTGTTAATGAGAACTGTGACTACCTATAAAAAACTCCTAGAACCCCCGATGTTAGGAACAATGAATCCAAAAAGTAGAATGACTATCTGAAACGTGCTTAGTCATGTCATATACTATATTTGAAAACTTCATTATTCACTGTTTTTACGCTGACCAACAATAGCCAGATCAGGAGTCAGCATTATTTTTACCCTTATTTTCTACCCTAACCAATAAATTATGAAAAAATATCGTTAGTCCTTATTTCAAATAAATAAAGGTCAATTTTTTTTCTCTCTATTATGTGGGTAATTATAATGCTAAAATAACTGGAATCCTTTTCAGTTGCACTTTAGATTAACAAAACCTGACACTTTAGACGATCTATTTGGAACAGTAACTTAGTTTGCTTCTTTTGACTTACGTTATGCTGTTATCTCTTTAATATATATTATCATATAAGTTTTCTCTCTTATGTTTATCAGATTACTTATTTCGAAGTATGAATGTCATCAATAAATTTTTATGTCTCAACAATAGATTGATAATGAAACGGTTTTTCTTTTAAGACAAGATTCTGTGAAACTACATGCGTCGATTGATGTCTGGTGGGATTTTGTCGGAATTTATATGGGCGTTAAATTTATTTTATTCTTTATTATAGGAAACAATTAAAGAGAAAACAAAAACTGTTTTAGCATCTTTTCAAAAATATACGAAACCATCAAATTGAAGTGGTGAATTAACCGTGGGTGAATATAACCTTGGGTGCTTATTACCGTGGGTGCTTATTACCTTGGGTGCTTATTACCGCGTGTACCTTTGGATGTTTTATTGTAGCTTTGACAAATTAACCGCTACGTTTAATGAAGTAGTTGCAAAGACACGAATAGCTAAACTAAATGTGTATCGAATCTATTGTTGTTGATAGTTAAACGAAATCGGATAAAACGATAGTCAATAGAAAACGATTGATGAAGCGTTCATATAGTACCACGTGCGTAACGAATTTTTAATACAGCAACACGATTTCATAGCAACAAAAATATCATAAAGTTATATTATTTAATATTTGTTAATCGTATGATCAAAATGTGAACGACCGCAAAAGCTATATATGAAGAATACAAAAGTCTCTTTCTCTTCTAAGTTTGTATATATTTGTATTTTCTATAAAATAACCAGTCCGTGAACGTGTTGGTAGATTGCTTGCGTAAAGCATAGACAAGTTGAAAATATGTTCATTGCTTTCATGGCCTTAAGAAGCGGACGAACATTCTTGTAAGCATGGGTATTAGGTGGTTTTGTCTTTTGTCTTTAAAATGTATTAAGTCTTGTTTGTGACAACGTTGAAAAGGCTCATGTTATGGTTTATAGTTTGATTCTCCATAAAGTATTGGTTATGTAAAGTAGCTATAAACAAAAGAAAAAAAGTAATGGCATATGTAAAGTAGCTATGAACAAAAGAAAAAAAGTAATGGCATATGTAAAGTAGCTATAAACAAAAGAAAAAAAGTAATGGCATATGTAAAGTAGCTATAAAC
>JAUELD010070242.1:0-21877 GCA_031471615.1 Aglantha digitale | reverse complement strand
ACATAGATATTCAAACATTAACACAACTAACACATATATATTCAAACATCAACAAAACTAACACATAGATATTCAAACATTAACACAATTAACACATAGATATTCAAACATTAACACAACTAACACATATATATTCAAACATTAACACAACTAACACATAGATATTCAAACATTAACAAAACTAACACATAGATATTCAAACATTGTCATTTGTTTGACCATAGTTTCAATTTAGTTTAAACATTTCTTTCACACTAAAAAAACACTTTATAAATAAAAAGCACGCCATTCTAGTTATACGTAAAAACTGAACAATTGAATTTCAAGCATCGGTAACAAAGAAAGAAAGTGAAAGAATATTTTTCTGCTATAAAGAGAATAAAAATATTATCAAGATCAACTTTCCGATAAGATACATCTACGTTGTCAATAATAAATCTTCTTTGGATATCTTTATCGTCAAGTTGACTTTTTACTTTAGCATTAAATGTTTTATTGGACACATCACCAGCATATATTACCATTTCTCGATTGACTTTTTAGTTGATTTTTTTACAGACTTTTTGGTAACGAAGATAGGTTTCGGTTCGATACATACGTAAAGCTTTAGTGTACGCAATACCTACCTAATAATTACCCCTCTAATGATCCATCTCTTCAAAAACTTAACATTCATTAATTTTATTAAAAATATCCCTTGGAAGCTTAGTTCAAATGGAATGCAAGCAGATGCTTGATAAATAATCAAACATAAATTCATTTGGTTACCAACTAAACTATTTAACTCGCTATAAATAATGATTATAATCATCAAAAAGAAAACGTTATTTCGTTTTTATACAGAGCTACCATAAAAATAATAGATGACCTAATGTTGAAGTTTGAGGAACTCCACATAACAGTTTTTCACTTGACGCACAACCATCATATCATTATTAGTTGTCTCAAATGCCTTTTTAAAGTTTCATTAAAACCCGGTAAACGAAAACATCCTTATCAATTTCTAGTTTCACAAATAGAATCAATTATTCCATGACTTGTTAAGTGTGTTTCTCTAAGTAACTTTTGATTCTCTTACCTATTCTCTAACTCTAACTCTAACTATTTAAAGATAAAGATAAAAATGACAGTAAAGTCATTTGACGGGAATTAGAAGAATCTAAAACATTGCCTTTTTTGAACAATGGTAGAGCTTTTACTGTCTTAAGAATTGCTGAAAGGTTTGCTGATCGAAGGATGCATTTACAAGTTATGATGCAAGATCAGCTAAAATAAGAACATTGAGCTTCATTGAAATATAAACAGGTATACTGTTGAGTGGATAATGGAGCAAACATGGCAAAGGATATGCCATCCTTTTTTATAACATATGTTTTGATGATTTATTGTGAGGCTATTTTCATTTTCGTTAGTAAAAAATTTATTAAATATACCTGCAATATTATTGAATTTGTTACAACGTGACCACTATGATGATGTAATGGACTAAGTTATGAGCGTTATGATGTTGATGATGATGGTGAATTATGAGCTTTTGTTTCCAGCATTGATGGATAATTTTTTTGTTGTATATACAGAAACGACAAAAAGAAAAAGTCATGTAATACAATGATTTTTTGAGATAAAAGTTAAACAAATAAGGTGTGACGTGTGTTTTTAAAACAATATGTTCTAGCTGAAGCCGAATTTTAAAAGGTTTTCAAAGTGACACTCCACTTTTCGTTTCGCAGTCTGCGCGTCTGCTGTTTATTGAGATAACCATTTGTAATAATCGAGACATTAAATACCAACTTTCATGACCATTCGTGACTCACTGAAAAATAAATGCGTCACGATGTTTTCATTACAACAGACATGAAATTAAAAGGAAATAAGATACGAGTTACATCTAAAATGTTTTGTTTTTAGTGTTGTTCGTCACAGGGAGTTTATAGTAATTATCCACTCAACATAAATATTTTTATTTATATACACACAAATGTTTTAAAAAGATAAGGTTTGATATTTGGTTTAATTTGATTTAAAATCACGGATTTAAAATCCGGATAAAAATCTGATAAAAGTCATTTCTCCTTATTTTTATACAATTTATATAGCTGTCACTTTAAAAACTTCAAACATTCTTTAGCTTACTGTACCTAGCGTACTCTATTTATCTATTTAAATAAAAAAACCTACAATCGACACAAAAAAATGAGAGAAGAAATATATGTCTAATTCTGGTATATCAAGGTAAGTTTTATTTACATTACAATATAAATACAGCTAGTAGTATAAGACCCCCTTAGGTAATTTTGAAATCTAAATAGAAGAGGAGGGTAAGTCTGGAGGGTGTCTAGAGGATTTTTGAATTAGAAAAGCGCTTGCCTATAGACAGCCTCTCTACACTGTCCTTTTTTTAGGACATTTATAACTTTAAATTCATTCATTCTACAAGGTTATCTACTTTCCATGCAGGGTCTATTTTGACTACTGATACTGTGGTGCAATTTATAGTGAAAATGATTGCAGAAAACTAAAATAATTAAATTTATAATTCACTTATATACATATTATACACTTTAAAATGACTCGCTTGAAATTTTGTAAAATAATTTAGTTGAAGAAACTACCCCTTAATCCGCCTCTGACTTAAAATTTTAGTTATCCTATGAATCAAGTAAAAATCAAGAATCAATTATGTTGAAATAACACACTCGCCTAATTTTCCTTTGTCTGTGATTGGAGACTAAATAAGGAGTGCAACTAAAGAATTCTATCTCATTTTGGTACTTATTTAATTTCATTTTTGTTAAGGCTTAATCAGGCTTAAAACGTTTTACGTTTTACCAAATTACGAGTTCTAATCAGTTATAAAGATTTCAGTACGTGATGGAGTCGGAGTTGCGGTTTACCGTCAACCGCTGAATAACATTCATTATTTATAAAGTTTCATTACTTTCGAAAATTCAAAGTTTCAATACAAAACTTAGTACATAACAAATATTACTCTATATTTTAGATTTGACAATAGATTCTGTTTTAATTATTGATAATAATTTCTTTATTATAATAATATTTTTCTACATTGTTGAACTAACGATTTCAGTTTATTTTTGACCAAATATTGTTTTTATTTATACAAAGTTTGAATTGTACTTGGAAAATTTCTTTCTTTTAACTTTTTATCTTCAACTTTACCTCCCTTATCTTTATTAGAATAAAATATTATGTTGTTTCTCGCTCTTTTATCATTCTGGCGTCGTTCTTTTATACTTCCTACTATTGGAACCTATTCTATTTGAATAATATTTTGCAAATATATAAGAATATTTGGTGAAAATGCCTATACTCGGCTGATTGATGACAAAGACAACAAAATAGCCATGAATTGTACAATTATAGAAATCGATAGGGTGTCATGATGTACTTGATATGATAACATTAGAAAGTGTTACCTTTTCTAAATCTGTTATTCATTGCAAAAACTTCAAGGTTTTAATATACATGTGTTCTACGAGTCACAAATTTAAAGAAAATGGCAAAGCAGGGCCGAACTTGGAGCCAATTGAGAAAGCGATTTTTTTTTAATTCTTTAAAAGACAAATTCCACCTTTGCCATAGCTCCAGTTATAACTTGCAGATCTGCGGACACCGTTCCACTGTGCTTAAATTGTGAGAAGCCAGAAATTAGTAAACGCGATAATGTTTGATAGTTCCACATCAATTAGCTATACGTGTAATTCAGTTCATAGATTTATACAGATATTTTATTTCATGAAGCAATCTGTTAAAGTCCATTGTTTGTTTAACTAATTAGTAGTTCCATGGTCATAGTAATAAAATTGATGCATTTTTTAGTAATTAGCATTTCTTTTTCTTGAGTAATAATCAGCGGCATGCAAGTTTATATTCCGTGAACAAGGTTTTTGCTTGTATAGTATTGTTTGGTTTAATAGGAATATTATAATTTTATTGTGACTCAGAAATGATCTTTTATAAAGCAACTTTGTTTTAACCTATGATGCAGACCTGACAACTTTTGACATGCTCACTAGATTTTTATAGCAATTCTGCTAACCAAAATACTACTTGTCTAACTGTTTTGCTACTTCTAAGTCCTATTTTTTATAACTATGTGGATGTGGTCTCGCCTGTAGACTATTTAGGTTAGTTTTATAACAGTATAATAAATATAGAAAAAGATTTATTGTCTAATAAATAAACCTTGTATTCATTGATTCAAGATCATTAAGGTTAAATCTAATTATATGAAAATATAATATATTTTTATCACTACAGTATCTTGTGCTGGACTTTATGCATTGCAAAATAATGTATAAAATAACAAGTAGCACTATTATTTATTTGCTTTAAATTATAGATAAATGATAGAAATTGTTTACAAACAAAAAAGTCTAGTCAATGTGAATTTCGTTATCAGAGCTGGCCTCCGAACTTGTCTGATTTTCGAATCAGAGCTGGCCTTCAGACACCCTCCGAGATTGTCTGGTGGTCAGTCACCCTCCTTATAGAAGCAGAGTGCCCATTACTACACCTCGTCACATTTTCATGATAATATTATTCTGATATTATTCTATAAAAAATATTTCAATGTCACAGCTGAATCATTGCTGAATTTTTTTATTTATCATGCGACCAGGCCTAAATAAGTTTTCAGAATAGACCATCTATGGATTCATAGTGCCTTTGTATATGACGTGAACAAAAGAGTGTTTTTCAATTTTCAAATTAAAGATACAACATTGAGGACCATAAGAAGAGTATTTTATTAGGTTAACTACTATTTAGTATTTATTAACCACACATTTGTAAATGATTTAATAACTTTAGCTTAAATTATTATTTTAATGTTTTTAAGGATGGACAAGGATGTTATTCACCAAGGCTGGCTTGAATTTTCTACCGAATTTTCAAACTCAAAGTCTTGGTTAAAAATTTCAACTAAAAAAACTTGGAAGAGGAGATTCCTTGTTCTTTATAAAGTAGTGGAAGATAGTGATAAACTGTTTCTTTGTGCATATGATAAAGAAGACTGGAACAAAATGGAACCAAAGAAAAAATTATTCTTGTTTCCTACATATAAAATAGCGAAACTTTTCAATATCAAACATAAAGAGCATGTTTTAGAAGTTTCTAACAATGTTGAAAAATGGTGTTTGTCTGCTGAAAAGGGTAAAATTTTAGATTTGTGGGCAACACAAATACAAATGCAAATGAAGCTGAGTAGAGTTATTTCAGGTAGAATATTTAGTGTGTCTGGTTCAGTGAGCAAACCGTTACAAAAGATAGGAGCTGCTCAGGAACGTTGTTTGTTACATATAACTAAATGGGGTGTAACACTCGCTCTGCAAGATTCAAGATCCATTCTAGCTTTATGGCCACTAAAAACTATACGCAATTATGAGTATACTGGTAACTGTCAGTTTACAATAGAGTCTGGGCGAAGATCTCCCATGGGAGAAGGTGTATACCTGTTTTATACAAACATCGGACAAGATGAAGAAATATTTAATTTGATTGATGCGTTTATTGCTACATCTTTGAGAGAAAAAGCGGAATTGTTACCTAACAAGAAAGCACATATCAGCGATGAAGAAATCTTACAGTATTACGATGAACTTCACAAGTCAGCACTTGGTCTAAATTCAGTCAATCCATTGCAAAGTTATGATCGAATAACTCACACAACTTCTAACATCCCTTTTCAATCGAGAGAATTATCTCTTCGTAAACCTCCTGATTATAACTACTTATTTAATGATAATAGAAAAAATACAATTCCAAACGGTTCTAATACCACAGACAGTTACGATCAGTTAGATAGAATAAATGATTTAAAAATAAATAGCGATGTAGTCGATTTACCAGAGAAAAGTTACGATGCTTTAAGTACCAACCGAAAGACTCTGAACGTGGATACCAATTATGATCATATTGGAGCAGCTGTCCGAAATAACTTACTGGAAGACAGAAACTGCTATGATCATATCGATGGAAATGGGAATGAGGTAACAAGACATTTAATTCAGTATACTTCACTAGTACATCCAACAGGACCTTGTGATAGGACTACTTATTATCAAGAAATTATTTTGAATTAAAATCAACAAACCATTACAACCATTCTTGATTTTTCACTAGAAGAACCTGTTTTTGTTTATAAGCTTGTAAGTCCCTTTGGTGTCTTTTCAAAGGAATTATTTTAACAAGAAAAGTATTAAAAAAGCAATATTGTTAGTTTAGAGTTCATATGTTGAGCATTTTAGATCTTCAACTTAATTTTTGACTTTCATTTTATTTTGTTTAGAAAAGCTCAAGTTTAAATGCACCGTTGTGCTCTCCTAAGCTTTTTCCATTACGAGATGAACCATCCATTCCTTTTCTGGATGATAACGAAATACCATTTGTTGGAAGGAGTCCCTTATGTTCAGTATCATCTAACAGAAGTGATAAATATGAGTTTCGTAATTCCATATATACACCTGCTACCAGTGAAACAGGTCTCAATGTAGCTGGTTCTTTTTCTTCCACTCAAGACCTTATCAGTTTAAAAAGTCGAAACAGTTCAAATGCTAGTGATTTTAGTCGCCATGGTTCAAATGCAAGTGATCGCTTTGCAGTATCAAGAAATATAACTGCACGAGGTAGTTCGTTAAAAGACAAAAGTATTCATGATATTGCTGACCATTTTATGTACCAAGTTCCCTGTATATCTCCCACAACTGATACATTTCAACACGCAAATCAAACCTTCGAAGAAGAAGAAGAAATTGAAGGTACTTTATATCAAAATAGGAGTTGCGCTTACACTCAATAAGTTTTACAATGAACAATTAATTCTTTTCTTTTAAAAAAAAATATTTTTAGGTTCATTATAATTTTTTATATGAATATTGAAGACTTTTTCTCATTCTCTCTTGGATCTTTTTTGTTAGAAGTTTTTAAAGTTTAATCTAGCAGATTCAAAGATAACTTTATTTATTTTTACAGAGACAAATTTTGAATTTATTTTTGTTATATATGATCACATTTTTTTATGCTTTAACTCTTTTTAACTATTAATTAGTTTCTGTTTATTTTTTTGTAACAAGCTAAAGAATAAAAAGCTCATTGTACATTCATGTAGATCTTTGAACATCCATTAAAGTTTGAACACAGAATAAACTTTTCATAAAAGAGGTTATTTATAAAAATTTATATAATTTATCAATAAAAAGTTGTTGACTAAGCTAGAATAGTAGTTAAGCTTTGATTGATCTCGTCTATTTGTGTCAAATGATGTTAATTAGAAACCTATGATGCCAGGAACTTATTTTATATGCAATGTGTACTGAAAAAGATATTTTAAATGCACTTGTTTATATGTAGCTATATTAGGTTATAAATTTTTTTCATAGTTTTTATTATTATTTTAATAAATATTTTTTTAGTATTGTAAATAATTTTTTTTATTGGTTCTTTAAAAAATGTTTTATTGTGGAATTGATTTGTAATACAAGTGACGCAAGTTTGGTATACATACAAATACATGCAAATGTATTCTTAAAAGTAGCATGATAAAAATATAAATTTACTAAACTAGTTTCTGGCTGAACCTTAAACTAATATAGATGTCTGTCCCATCAATTTGGTTCTATCAGGTGTCTACTTTCTGTTCTACTTTTTCTGTCGTTTTTTTCTGTTAATAAATGTATCGAAATTTAAGCTTGAAACCAAGAAATTTACCAATTTCTTTTATCTTAAAGAATTAAGGCTTGCAACAGCATAGTGATATATAAACATATAAGTTGTTCATTTATATAAAATACTGAAATAAAGATAGCTTTAATAGCCAAGATTTGCTGTTAAAAATACAACTGTGTGCCAACTTCATCTGTAAAACATCTCTTGTTATGCAACGTTTTATTTAACTTTGTATTTTTTATTAGATCGTTATAAAAAAAAGAAAAATAATATATAATGTTCAATCGGTTGTTACTATCGACAACACTTCTGTTTACGTATATATATTGTCATAATGAATTCACAGAAGAAGAATGTTTACAAGCTCACAATCAACTAAGGAAACTGCATGCAGATACCAATAATGTTGAGATATCGAGCAGACTTTCTTCAGAAGCATTAAAATGGGTTGAACGATACGTGATTATAGATTCCACTATAGACACGTAAGTTTAAAATCATTTTGTAATTAGTTTATTATTGCAAGGTTATAAGAATTAGGTAGTATGAATAGAATGTATTAACTTTAATTTTTTTTTGTATTTTGCGTTACTTAGACGTCCAAACAATAATTTACCTAAACGTAAAAAAAGGCATGTTGATAATGTAGATCCAAATGTTCATATAGAATCATGGGACGGAGATATATCATACCCTGATGGTTCTTGGTATGTACATGCTGTTATTATTTGTGTTTGAAATATCTGAACAGTTTTTCATGTTCATATGTTTGCAGTGTTTGTACTTAACCAGTTCGTTTGCATTAATATTTTAATAAATAATCTTTCTGAAGGGACCGAAAGATAGATGGTGCTCTAATTGGTGAAAGTATCCACAAGATGTGTTGCGATAGTGAGCCTCATTGCCCCAAGGAGTTTTTCCATAACTTACTGTTCCCGCCATCTGCCAAGGATGTGGTGTATGATTGGTACAATCAAGAGATTGGAAATTATAATTTTGAAACAGGTCAACAAGTTTCCACGCGCTTTCCAATGAAGCATTTTGCAAGTGTTGTTTGGAAAAATTCTACCAAGATAGGATGTGCACAATCAGCTATTAGCTTTAAAAAATGTGTTTATACAATAGTTCTTTATGAAGTTGAAGGAAGTGTTGGTACTCCAGAGATATTCAAGAAGAATATCGGAAATTTAGGTACTTACTTGATATCCCTTCATACTTTGTTCGCTATATGTTTCAATTTAACAATGTTAATGTCACCTCTTGTTACTTAGGAGTTAGCGAGAAAACATCGAACAACTTAATGCTGATCATCTTCTTAATCATATTGTTTGTGGGCTTAATTTGCGCAATCATTCTTCTTGCTTACTGCTGTCGTGAAAATCTGCAAAGAAAGTATTTGGATGTTAAAATTAAGACAGACACAATGAAAGCTGAGTAAGTATGCGATTGATAAGTATGTATATTTATATGGTCTTAATTCTTAAGGTAAATTTTGGTCTCATTGCCGTTCTTATATTCGTTCGTTCGTTTGTCTGTTACCAACTTTTTGGGGAATATGCCAGTAGTTTTTTCTGAGTTCTTGCATGAAGTTAGGCATTTATCCTGGGAAAAAAGTGGCGGGTTCTCAAAAAATCAAAAAAACCCAAATTTAGGCATATGGGACAAAAAAAGACTTTTGGCTTTTTGCAAATAGTTATCCAAAATATATGCTACATATATCTACAAATTCTTATTCACTGATAATATGGGTCAAAAGGTCAAATATGTTACATAACCAATGATCATAAGTGACTTAAGGGAATAGCTTAAAAAGGTCAGAAAATTTCACAGATTTTTCATTTCACAAATTTATGGTTTTTAGTCAAACGATTTTTATACCTTTCAAACATAATTGCAACCAACCGTCTTTTTCTAATAATTGACAATACTTTTATATTGTTTCAAAAGTATTAGAAGTAAAAGCACTATTTTTGTAGTCTTGAAGTACGAGTTAAAATATTTAATTTGTTCTTGTTGATGTATTGAGAATTGTTTTTGGTTGTAGACAAGAATTAGAAACAGATTCAACGCGGTGGTGGTGGTTGCGTGTATGCCGCGCCAAAAAAACACAAGCTGGAAGAACAACTCTTACGAGACCGAAAAGTCTTCCTGAAAAACAAAGGCCAACAATTGAAATGATTCCGAATTCTGCTCCCCATAGAAACAGAACGATTCCCCATAGAGCAAGAGGCCAAAGTAAGTAGTGTAGTTTTTTTAATTATTATCTACATATTTCTATAATTTATCGACATGTTACAAACATGTAGCTATTAAATTTTTTTTCTTTAAGCTAACGCAGCCGAGTATGCTCTTCGTTACCAGGGGATTGCGCAGAAGGCTGAAAATTATGTTCCCTGTAGCCAACTCCCTTTGCCTGTACCGCCACCCAAAGTAAGTTAAAAATAAGCTCGTTTGATGAAGTCCTACTTGTTCCGCAATTCTTTACCGACATCTTTATTACATTTTATCGATATTGTATCGGAAAACTGGGAACAAAGTAGTATACGGTTTACGAGGTTAAAAGGTTGTTTGCAAGTTAAACTTACACCTATATATGTTTTTTAGAATAATAAACCAAATCCACGACCACCAATGAATCGTTTCCCAAGTAATGTATCAGACAGAAGTAATGGCGATTCTAATGGTGTCACTAATCTTAACTTTGAAAAACCACCACTAATTAAAACTTCAAGCGGTGGAAAGAAACCGATTGGTCGCACCTTAAGTTCATCTGGGAAACCACCACCACCCCCTGTACCTAGTACTAATGGTGTTTCAAAACCACCTGTTACAATGCCGCCTGTTTTGTTACCACCTGCCAAACCAACTGGCCCTAAAAGACCTGCTCAAGTGCCAGTGCCAGTCCCAGCTGTTGTATCGAAACCTAAGCCAAAACCAGTACCAAGAAAAAAACCATCAGATGACAATCAATTACCTTTGGTTAAAACAAAACCTATGCTACCCCCAGTAAAATCAATTTCTAGTTCAACTGGTGACGAGAGTAAAAAATCAGTAGCAGAAATGCGAAGACATTTGGAAAATAGATAAACTAACCATTAGTATAAATTAATAAATAAGTCAGTCAGTTTATAAATAAGCCAGTCAGTTAATTAGTTAGTCAGTCAGTTAATTAGCTGGTCAGTCAGTTAATTAGTAAGTCAGTCAGTTAATTAGCTGGTCAGTCAGTTAATTAGTTCAATAAGAATAATGATACAAAACTCGTGGATACATGTATCATACTTATACATGTATGTATAATTCATATCATTAACACATTATTGAAGATGTTTATCTTTTGTAATCTTTTTTACTCTCTCAGTTGACGTTTTTTAAACTTCTTCAAAGAGAAGGAAAGTTGTACCACTCAACATACCATATTTACTCCCCTAAATTAAAACTGTTAATAAAATATATTTAGTAGTAGAGTCCTCTTAAAGATATTATGAGACCTCTATCGTTTATGTAAGCCTTAGAGGCTTTGAGAATTGTTATGCTTGTGTTGTATTTCAACGAACCTAGTTGTGTAGAAAATCTCTTTATTTAGTAAAATAAATCATCAGTTATTGTTATTGAAATTGCTAATTTGTTATTAGGTAATTTTAGATTTATCAACTAGTGAATTACAAAATCGTAAGTGAGATAAAATTAATAGTTTATTGAATATCATTTCAACTAATTTGCTTTCATAACTTGGATCAAGAAGCGTTGGTTCCTATCATTAAAAAGTATATAAACGCATATATAGCGTACATGGATGTACATATAGTATTTATTTATAACTTTTCTAACAACTTTTTTTATTTGATGAAGATTAGATTAGATCGTCGTGTGACTATGTGTATTTGTAATTACCAGAATTTTAAAACTAAGTCAAAACAGCTGTGCTTTTTTTCGCTGCTGTATTTTGTTGTTTTTATTTTTTCTTGAAAACCTTTTTTTATTTGTTTTTATTAAAGTATTGTTTGAATGTAAAGATGCATGTCATCTATATGATATGTTTTATTTGAACAATGTTTCTTTTGGCCCTTTACCCCAATACTAACTTAATAACGCGATATTTTTTATATTAAATTCTTTAAATTATAAAAAAGAAAGTATAACACTAACCTTCTTTGACCTTGGTTTTTAAAACAAAACAAAAAATCCTTTCCTTGTATTTCTCCATCCTGCTAGTTCATCAAGGGAAGTATTACTAACAAGGAACTACAAAATGTTTTGTTGTTTCCTTCTAGGCGTGTTCTTAGGTTTACTCTTTTATCATAAATTGATACTGAAAATGCTATTTAGATTTATACAATAGAAATTTGTACTATACAGGTAAAAATAACCATCGAAAGCATGGATGGTTTAGCATGCTGTCGCACAGGCTAGCCTTTGACCTTTTCACTACACCAATATACCGTGGTAATGTAGATACCAAGAACACTATGTTGAAAGAGACTATTTTGGTTGGATATGTTTTTTACATATAAAACTATTTTGCAGATTTCCGCAGTATATAAAACTGGTTGTAAAATAATAAATAAATAATTTTTGCTTTAATTTATTTTCAAAAAACTATGCTATGAATAATGATCTCCATAAAGAAAAAATGGTTGTTTTGACGTCATAATTATAAATTTACGTCCCTTGAGGTTATCATGGTTTGTACTACTAATGGTCATATATTGTAAATTTACGTCCCTTGCGGTTATCATGGTATATACTACTAATACTCATATATTGTAAATTTACGTCCCTTGCGGATATTAGTGTATATACTACTAATGCTCATATATCATAAATTTACGTCCCTTGCGGTTATCATGGTATATACTACTAATACCCATATATTGTAAATTTACGTCCCTTGCCGATATCAGTGTATATACTACTAATGCTCATATATTGTAAATTTACGTCCCTTGCGGATATCATGGTATATACTACTAATACTCATATATTGTAAATTTACGTCCCTTGAGGTTATCATGGTATATACTACTAGTGAACAAATATCATAAATTTACGTCCCTTGCGGTTATCATGGTATATACTACTAATGGTCAAATATTGTAAATTTACGTCCCTTGCGGTTATCAAAATGAATACATTTTCGTTTAATATCGCTTTTGCTTGCGTACACTACACTAAGCATAAAATTAGAAAGCACATTTGCCCTACGGTGATAGAGTAGGGTGACATTTGTTTGCTCTGCCAACACAACTTCTGACTGTTTTTTACTAATCCAAAAAGTTCACTATTTAATGTTCACTTTTGCCTTTTTCTCAGCTCCATTTGGATTTGCTCACTTTATCCAAATCTCTTGGTTTTGAAAATTTTCATATATTTAATTTCAGTGATTTATTTAGCATTTGCTCGGCCAATTTTCTCACATCAATTAAATTTTGTGGGGCGTGTGCAGCATCCGATCAAAAGTATTTACGCCCTTATTAGGTATGTATCCATGAAAATGGGTATCGGTGTTTAAGGCCATATATGCCTTGGTAACAGCCACTTTATTTCTTCATCTTCTTTTTTGATCGCAAACCAATCTGCCGTGATTGTAATTTATTTTTATTTATCTTTCTTAACTCCTGAAGATGATTCACGCATTCACGAGAGGGAATGAAAGACGGTTTCCTTTATTTCATACAAGATGTTTTTGAAAATCCTCCTACAGCTTTTGAAAAATCACTTGTTTTCCAAATAGGTGTTTACCTGAGATTGCAGCTTCTGGTGTATTCATTTTGCTGGGAATAAACTTGCAAAACAAAAACTTGTGAAATATTTTCTAATTTACAAGCTCCTTCTTTGAAGTGGTGATGAAAATGAAGAGAATATATGAGACCCCAGGCTTTTGACTAGGCTGTTGTTGATTGTTTGGCGTCAGTATTAGATCGAACGTAGGTTTTAAAATAAAGTTATATGCACCACCGCCATATTGCTGATTTTATCAGTGAGAAGTTGTGAGTCCAATATTATTGTGTATTAAAATTCGCTCTTGTTACGGTAGTGTTGTAATTGGGGTATTTACAACGACTTGATGTCATAGATGATTCAATACGAGGCTCGATAACCTAGTTTAAGATGTCTCGATGTCATAATATTTTATTAGTTTATTTGGTTTTAATAATATAGTTTTTTTTATATAGAATCTGTCTCAGTTATTTACAAATTGAAATTACTTGTAGAAAGTGTTGAGCTAAGAAATGTAAATTATACAGCCTTTACTTTTTGTGCAAACTTTAAATAACACTCAGACACTGTGTTCAATTTTTTTAAATTTTTAGAATGAATGGTTTTATTTCATGCTTGATAATTGAAATTATAGTTTGGTTTTCCTACAAAAGAATATTTTTTGTAAAGATAAAGTTAGATCGGATGTTTTTTTAATTTATTCAGATTGACGCCAAAACCTCGTGTATATTTTAAATCAGCTGCAAATACTTGCGTAGAAAAATGATCAATAATTCAAAAGTTGAAAAATATTTCCGTGTATTTTAGCATAAAAAGCATAATTGTGTATTAATACCGATGTATTCAAAGTTAAACTCTCTGTTAGATATTTCACTCACAATCAAAAGTATGAACAGAACTATGGAACGTTTACCTGAAATTGGAAATTGGAACAACCATAGTGTTATTAGCGCACAAAACCATTGCAATCACATGGTGGTGAAACCACATTTAAGACCACTTACACCGATGATTTCCAAGAAGACATCCAAGCAATCGCCAATCGGCCTAAGATTGGATTTGAAAATTATCAACGAAGACTGTTCTGGAAGTGAAGCGAACTTATCGATGAGCAATCGATTTTTCCACACGAAGAAGAATAAAATATCATATTGATGACTCTCCGTATACAAATAAAATAAAAGAGCTCGTGTCCAGTATCAAAATCAGGTCTTGCGATGAAGTAGAAAGTTCAGTGAAGAGATAAAATGATAGAATGAAACAACATTATCTTCACCTACGTTATGGTGTCCATGTGTGTATTTAATGAAATGTTATTTACGCTAATATAACCTTCATAGCTACTTGTCTCTGTTCTTGCTTGTTTTAAAAACTCCAATCTTAAGAAGGTCAATTTTTTTCATGAACTTTGTGTTACCACATGGAACATAAGGCAGCCAAAAAAAATGCAGGATCCAAATGAATGGATTGTTTTTATTGGCCCTGGTAGCTTTAAATCTTGCTTTTTCAGAATTTTATGCAAATATTTTGTTTTCATCTTGATTGCTGTCATCTTCATATTTTGGTTAATAATGAGATGATTTGCATAACATAACTTTGTCCTATAATTAAGATTTTATCCAAGCTAAACACCTTATTAATATTTCATAATGGCTGCTTTCAATGCTCACTTTGCGTGTTTAAAATGCACAACAAATTCTCATAGGTCGCGTAGGTCCTAAACTCCTGTCAAGTTTATATTTAATTAAACAAAAAGGTCTACCAAAAATTAGTCATGTATATCTGAACATCAACCCTTAGTAGAACAAACTATTAAGATACCCTGCACAGATCTATATACCTATCTTATTAACATAAGGATACACGAAAAAACAAGGAACAACTGACACTTCTTGCATTTTTTCTACAGACTGTTATCACTTGAAGTATTTTTTTCATAGTAGAATTTTCAATTCTTTTTTGAATCAGTTAGGTTTCGTAACCTCATATAATGAAACTTGATAAAGAAAAAATCTTTATAAGGTTTGAAAGGATTCTTTAACCAGTTGTTTGAACGGTTACCCCTCATGATAAAACATATTACACTGGATACCACTGGATTAGGGTTCACATCTGAATAGAAAAAAAAAATTATTTCATTTAAACAATGTATAGGTAATACTTTTAAAAAATATTTACAGACTAAATGACCGAAACCATTTTTGTAATTATGTTTTTTGCATAAGTTTATAACACGCACCGTTTAAGAGTAATTAAAATGATAAATACAATCATTAGGGTATTCAAGACTATGTAATTCTTCCTATATATAGCTTTCTTGTAGAGAGATATATATAGCTGAATATCTTAAAAGCTTTTGTAGAGGAGCTATTTTTGAAAACCATGCTTTCAATTTGTGTGAATAGCTTTTATGAAATGTACATTTTAAAGAATGCCTCTTTATTGAGATATGAAACTGGTTCCTAAATTCGTTCTTAAGCTAAATTTTCACATTAGACAAGAGATTTTCTTTACAAACTATATTCTTACTTCTGTTTTCTTCGCGAAAGATCATCCATTTTTAACTTCAACCTTTCAAACAAGTTCAAAATATATACAATCGTGAAAAAGATCTCTCTAGAAATCCTCGATTCTAAAAGATTTTGTTTCGCTTTCATAAAAAAAAGATTAAATTAGCTTTCATAATTTATTTTTAGCTATAATTATCATGTAAATATAACAGTAAATATTCATAACTTAAATTATACTACAGAGTTTTCGAAAACCATAGCAGAGTATGACGTCATACGTTCTGATATTTTTTAAAAAAATAAAAAAGTTAAAAGTATGAAAATTGCAATCATCTGTTTTGTTCTCATAGTTTTTTCAAACTGAACTCAATTGAGTTGATTCTTTTAATATAATTAGAAAGATGTATACATTTCTACCCACGCAATTGGTGAGTCAAAAAACATTTCAAATCTATCCTCATTAAGAAAGAAAGAGTTTGAAAAGGAAACAGATTTTATTGAAATCGATACATCTATCATGTCTACTTAAACATTAGAATGTATAAGTTTGTTTGCGAAATACTGCAAATATAGGTACTGTTAATGGTGTAATGTTGATTGTGCCAGAGAAACAAAAAATCTTTTGTTATAGCCTTGTTATTCTTACAATACTGTTGTTAACCAGACTCTTTTAGCTATTATGCTCTTTTTAAAAGATTGGGCTTTAGGTTGTTGGTATGTTTTTATTTTTGTAAATATTTTGTATTTTAATTTCTTTTGTAAACATTGTCAATAAAGCTTCTTGTTTGTTCGAATATATACAGTTAGAAATTACATTTATTAAATAAGGGATATGATTAACTTCTGTGTATTTCGTTTTTTTTTGCAAAATAAAGTTGATGAATAAAAATGAAGCTGTTTAATCCAACACAACGAACCACATGCTGAAATTTGACAAATCCATGTTTTATGACGTCATCTTTAAATCCTTTAGCCCGTAATACCTATTTCTCGTAACAGATCGTATCTCCACTTTTCGTAACTCACTATTCTCGAGGAGGTCATTTATACAATTTGTAATTATCTAGTTGTCTAATTGTTCAGTTCAGGAGATGATTTACTGTTCAACTCTTTATAAAAATTTTCTTTTGTTTGTTAAAAAGCTATTTTGTTTGTCGTTGTCCTAACCCTTACCTTCACAGCACACGTTTTTTATTCATTTAAGTTAAGAAGTCACTTTTAAAATAAACAAGATTTTCATGTTTTTCGATGGGGAAAACTTATGTCATAGTAAATTTCCGTACGGACTTTCATTGAGAAAGGATTGGACACTAATTTGAGTTGTGCAGGGACAAATATATCCGATGCGGTATTATATTGACAATAATAACAAACATATATTGCTGAGCTAGAAGTTTGTCCCTACAATATATATTTTGCCTTAAACACGTATTATGACGTAGTGATGACGTAACCAAATCGTAACCGTAACTAAGTTATAACCTATTGATTTGGTTCCGTCTTTAAACACTATTAGCGTTAAAGTAAATAAAATAGTGCATCAGCTACACCAGTCCATGAAAACTTTCTTCTCTTTATTTAATAAAGAATAAAGTACAAATAAAAATAGTCCTTGCCAAAACTCAAACTGATTCAGCCCTGCCAAAATAAGGTTTATATAGTATCCATTGAAATTCACGTTATTGAGTCTTTGCTCGATATGTAAATAAATTTTCTTTTCTGATCCTGAAATTACAACAGACAGAAAATCTCACCACAAATATGCTAGCAAATTAGAGAAATATAATCTTACATACGGTTAATGGCACAATTCGTGACCATCAAAAATAGCATATATTAGTAAAAAATTTGTGTAAACGAAAGACGGGGGTAAATTAAGAGAAAAAACAAACTAAAATAGAGGTAGGGTTAGGGTTAGGGTTAGGTCTTGGTGTCGTTTTGTTTACTTTTATTGTTTTATTCTGATGGTCACAAATAGTGACATTTACACTCTCTTAGATATAGTTAATGGCACAATTTGTGACCATCAAAATATAGCATATATTAAAACAAAACTTTGCGTAAACGAAAGACGGGGGTAAATTAAGAGAAAAAATAGAAGTTGGGTTAGTAGTAGGGTAAGGGGTTGGGATAGGGAAAGGGAAAGGGATAGGGTTAGGGTTAGGGTTAGGGATAGGGTAGGGGTTAGGTTGTTTGGTTTACTTTCATTGTTTTATTCTTATGCTCACAAATAGTGACATTTACACTCTCTTAACAATAATATTATTAACACAAATGGCGCCTCATATACAAATCAAAAACAAACAATCCAAAAACGAAAGTGAACTCCCTACAAAAACCTAGAAAAACGTTGTTAAAGAATAAAAAGTTACAAGACATATAATAATAAACATGTGGAGAGCTGGAGTTGATTTAAAAACTGAAGATGCTAATGAAGATGATGAATGGGAAACTGATCCAGATTTTGTGGTGAGGGTTTTTAATTTGTAGATAAAAAAAAAAACTTTAAATCGTCTTATTACGTGAGTTTTTATCATTATTTATGATTGTGATAACTGATAGATAAGATAAGCATATCTGCAAAAACAAAATATAATTCTAATTCTTCAACCTCCACACCACACACATGCGTTTTAGACCAGTCATTTTGCAGAATTCTGATAGATTTTTGACTGTTGCTTCAAATTTTTGTTGATGCATTGTCTGTAAGGCCGATGGAATCGAGGTATCAGTTTACCGTCGCGTTACTTGAAAATTTCCATGTAGGAAATTTTCATTATTCATTATTCATTATTTTGTTATGCATATAAGTTAAACACCAGATACTGTACTGGTAACAAAAGTTTTTAAATAACCTTAATAAATGTGAATCAAAAATACAAGGTTTATTTATTTGAAAATAAAATGCTTTTTACATCATTCTATTCCTATAATTTTTATACTGCTATAAAACTATAAATTCATCAAACCATACTTACGAACATTGTTCTTGAAATAGACCGCATCCACATAGCTAGAAAGAAAAAAAAACGTTCCGACAAGTAGTGTTTTGATTAAAAGAATAGCTGTAAAAATTTAGTGCACGTGTAAAAAGTTGTCAAATACTTTACAAGAGATTGTTTATGAGTCACAATAATCATATCATATCATATATTATCGTTTGCTTAAAGAATGGGTACGAGCTTGATTTTTATTTCAAGAATAAAATAGAAACTAACACATAAAAGATTATTGCAAAATATTATTCGAATCGAATAAGTTTCAATAGTAGGAAGTATAAAAGAACGACCCCAGAATGATAAAAGAGTAAGAAGCGACAGAATATTTTATTCTAGAAAAATAAGGCAGATAAAGATAAAGCAAAATAATAAACGAAAGAAATTTCCCTGAGCAATTCAAATCTTCTTCTAATGAAAAAAAGTTTTTTTGGTCGAAACTAAAAGGAGTTTGTTGGTCCATCAATCTAGAAAATTAAGAAAAAACGAAAAGATTTAATAATAAAAAAGGATATTTATTGCTAATATCGAGTAATTGCTATGACAAGGCTATGTACTAAAAAAGTAAGTTTTGATTTCAGAAATTTGAGATTTTTTTGGTAGAATTTTCGAAAATAATGAAATCTTTATAAATAAGGAAAGTTTTTTAGAGTAACCAAACTTTGATGGAAGCGTCAAAGAGGCAAAATATGGCTTTAGATTGAAAAAAAAATTTAAATTCAAAAAATCTTATCTGCCGAATTGGTAGATATAGATCATAATAGATAAATATAGATCAATCACAACAAACTCTGAAAATTTCAGACAAGTTAATTGAAAACCCAGGGTGCTAAAACATTTTTAAAATAAGGGTCTGTAAAATCGCTAAAATTTGTCAAATTGAATGAAGCATAAATAAAGTTATACTAGCTGCCTCTCGAATCGACGGTTGAACTTTCCCTTATGTTGATTATTTACAAACAAACAATTTCTATGTTAAACTTGCTAAAACTTTGTATTAATACTCAACTTTTTATTTATAACAACTTGTGTGCGGGAGAAATCATCATTTTGAAAAAGCAATTTTGTTTTGTAAATTAAAGCGTGACATTTTTCAAGTATTATATTTCTGATATTGATAGAAATACAAAGAAATTTTTGTACCAATTAAAAAATAATTCATCGATAAATTGTTCGTCAGATGTCGATAGATATTGTAATCCTAAATTAAGATATGGCTGGAAAAATGGATAACATGTAGATCCCTTCCAAAACAAGTTTATCTGTGCTCTGATCATTTTTCTGATGAATGAGATATAAAAAAAAATTATACCAAATCATGATATTAAAAAGAAACATTTATGTTCTTATCTTATTATGAGGTGTTTTGTTTGTTTTATTAAAAAATGTTTGTTTTATTATCAAATAAGAGATTCTTTGAACTTAAATAGATTTTGGGTGTTTAATTATTTTTTATTCGTAGTCTGTCAAGTTACTGGTAACTTAACAGAATAATTATGCATAATAAATTTTTTAAATATTTTGAAAATTATAAAAAGATACTTAAATATTTAAGATATTTAAGATATTTAAATGATAATGTTAGATATGCTTTAGAGTTTTGAGATAAACTGTAAGTGAGTTCTTTTTTCTGATATTATTATCTTCGTATTTAAGTAATAATTTTTGGAAGTTGCCACAACCTTTAATCATTTTCTATATTCCAAATATCATAAAATATTTTATATTTTGTTTTTTAATTGATTTTTTGTGTAAGTGGCTAAAAAATCGAATCAAGTCTTAAAATTTCAAAAAGACTACTTATTATTAAAAGAGATTTGAATTTCAAAAGAAAGTTTTGTCGATATAAGAACAAGTTTTATTTTTTCAAGTTGAATAACAAATAATTATATCGTTGTAAACAAACAATTTTTATCATAATTAATTATAACATCATTGTTTGTTTTTATAAAATTTATTGATCATTGAAAAATGGCCTTGTATCATTAAAAAAATGAAGAAAAAACAGCCTTTCATTGACAATGATCATTGGAAAAAATGTTCAACTGATTGAACTTTCATCATTGCCAATGATGAGATTTCTGTTCAAATTTTTGAGAGGCATTCTTTTTAAATGCTGCCCTTGTGTGAATAAGATTTTAAAAAAAACATGGCAGGAAAAATGAAACCGTTATCTAAAAATAACACGTAATAAGATCAAAGGTAATTTTTTTTTTTAAATGATAATTTTTAATGATCATTGAAAGCTAATAAAAAAATGATGATGCCTTAAGAGTTGACGCTCTAAAATTATTCTTAGGAAAAATTTTACTCTGCATACTTGTTTAATTCAGCTTCAGTGTTAACATTAAATAAAAGGACATACTAGTTTTAAGATGGAGAGACTGTTATCAACATATTTATGTCTCTTAATATATTAAGAAACCCTTGCATTGTTTTAATTGATTTCAATGAAACAACAATCGAAACAACGCATGCTTCATAATAAAAATATTTTTTAAATAATTATTTTAATACGTTTTTATGTTTCATTGTTTTGCTCTAATATAGTGATAAAACTTTAAACCTAAAGAAAGAATAGTGCAGGAGTGTTGTTGTGTCATCATTTTTTATTTATAAATACAAAAAAGATAAATATTGATATGATATCACATGCTACTATTTGATATCTATTTTATTACATGTGTAAACCATGTGACAAATTTTCCAGGCCTTCCCAGGAATAAAATGACTGGTGTGCGGTAAATCGCACGCCATTTTCAGTTCTTTTGATAAATATTGTGCGGTAAAAATCGCACGCTGAAGTTAAAAAATGGCGTGCGTTTCTATATATATTTCTCTTTTACCGAAACTTCACACATCTATTAGATATCTGAGGCATATCGTTTTAATTTTAGTTTCTTTTGAGATTTATCAGAAACAAGTTTAAAATGATCCATGTTATTATAATTATATCTCTATTATTTA
>JAUELD010070131.1:11093-21884 GCA_031471615.1 Aglantha digitale | reverse complement strand
TTCACGAACGTAATGCTATCGATTGGCGTGCTCATAGGTTAATATAGAAGAAAGATAGCAATCTCGACATATTTTAAACATTTATACAAATAAAACAGAATCCAGCTAACTTATAATTAATTCTTTCAGATGTTACAAAAGAAAGGGAAATAAATAAATCAATTAAATCAATTAACCATTTGATCAAAAAATAATATATAAACTAAATCGAATAATTTCATTTTTTTATTGTTTCAAACAAACCCTAGAGAAGAAATAGTGAATTCTTTGTTATTTGCTTTTCAACATTACACTTTGATAGTTTATTGATCGATAAGCAGTGTCAGCATGAACACATCTCACAACCGACACCAGAGTTTCCAGCTGAATGAACAACCTTACCGCAACACATCAACAAGTGCGTACCGCGACACACCAACAAGTGCATACCGCGACACTCCAACAAGTGCATATTACAAGAGTAATCGAGAATTCACCAGTAAAATGGAAGAAAAGAAATGGTTTCTTGGTGAGACCATTCGAAAGGTTAGTTTATTTTGTTTACCCAGACATCTAAATAATCGTGCGAATGACTCAAATAAATATTCAACTTCTATTTTTGTTTTTAGCTATATGAAATGGATGATGACAGTGTACGCAAAGATTTTTTAAACGAATATTTCATCTTCATGAAGAAAAGAGGTAATTAAAATGTTTAAAAAGTTATCGCTCTCTTTAAACTTGTTGTTAAGTACTATCAAAACGCTCTCTTTACTCAATAGGTACTGCAGTTGCTAAGATACCTGTTGTTGCTAAGTTACCATTAGACTTATACAAACTATACAATGTCGTGCAAAAATACGGAGGTTTCGCTCAAGTAATTCATTTTTTTGTGTATGTTGAAAATACTTTGCCTAGCTTGAAAAGTAAGTAAAACTTTTAATCTTTTTTTAGGTTGTAAAAAAGCGTAGATGGAGTCAGATCGTTCGAGCGTTAGGTTTACCTACTTCGATCACGAGTGCAGCTTTTACTCTAAGAACGCAGTAAATTAAAGTTTTTCTTTTTAGTTTTAGTTTATCGTGATTTCTTTCAAGTTTAATTTCGCTATTTGTTTTTATAACAGATACATGCGGTTGTTATACCCGTTTGAATGTAAAAAGAATGGTTTATGCAACGAATTTCTTGCTTTTAACAGCGAATATGAAAGTCTAGTATGGAATGAAAACGTGTACCAAGGTCAATTTCGAGAATCACATTACTATAACAGAAAGAAGGAGGATGGGGTAGAACGGGAATCCCTTAAAAGACCTCGTACTGCGGAGTATGCCGTCAATCACGAGAATTTAAACGTAGGTTTTTATGCTTTATCTTTCTCACGTTGTATGAAGTTGATGCATTTCGTTGACAGACAACAGTTCTTATGTCAAGAATTTATTGTCTTCGTCATTTGGTGAAACTCCAGTTAAAAAGCTCTTTCTGGAAACAAGAGTAATGATTTCATAGTTATAGTTGGGCGCTGAATTTAAATAAAGGGCGCTAAATTTAAGTTATAGGCGTTGAATTTATTTGATAGAATACTTTTATAAGGTGTAAAAACCTTTTTAAATGAAGAGTAGTAGTATCTCAACATTTAACTGTTGAAATTATTTTTAGATCGAAAGAAGCCATTCATATGATGATGCTGTGACGTCACGAGCTTTACCATGTGATCAAAAAATATACAATGAGAAGTGGACCGACCTAAACAAATCAGATACTTCTAAAATTAATCGACAAGCTAATCAAACCGTAACATCTGATTCTAGACGAAATCATTTTCTTACTGATAAGGGATTTCCTGATGCTCATAACTATAAAAAGTTCACTATGAAATGCTGGTGTAGAGAATGCATGTCTACAGTTTACGAGACACAACAAAAACGACACAACCAGAACTTCAACAGCACAGGTTATCATAAGGATTATCACAGATCAGCATCATTTCCTGAACGTGAACAGCTACGTCATGAGCAGTGTATGCCCTACAATCTATTCGATGAAAGACGTAAGTTATCGCCGCGCTTCAATACAGAAACGTGTAGCTCTCCATATGAACCGCAAGGATACAATTCTTCTTTCATGTCATACCACTCACCCCGCCCACTTGGTCGAATGCACGTGCACGTGAAGGAGCAAAGCGGATCAGCATTAGCTCTCAACATCATTGTCAACGGGATTAAGTACAATGGAACTTTATCATCAAGTAGCAAGGCTTAAGTTTCTTGTATGAAGTTTTTCTACGTATGTGTGTGGTATTATATTATTTCTATTGTGGCATTGTTTTTCTTAAGAATATACTTGTCGCTTCAAACTGGTTCAGCTTCCCTTAATTCCGCTGGCCTTAAAAAATGCTCGGAGGCAAGAATTATTACCTTGAGAATTATTCAGTATGACATTAGCTGTAATCTTGTTTATATTGGTGTTTACATTAGCAACTAATGCTGCCATCTTGTTTATCTTGGTGTTTACGTTAACAACAAAAGCTGTCATCTTGTATGTATAACAACAGCAAGTTGTTTCTGTTTTGCTGTGTCATCAGTAATCAAAATAAACAAAAAGGTTAATTTAATCAAGATGAGATATCAAAAATCTCGTGAAGTGATTTCTTTTATTCACTTTGCGACAGGAATGATTAAAAAGACAAAAATATGATTTTAATTCTATATATTACAGTATTATGCTTTTATTTATTAAAATCTTTCAGATATTCTTAAATTAGAATCACGATCTGATTCGTGAAACGTCGAGATTTAATTAATTAATTGCTATTAATGTTAACAATATCCATAAATTATAAAATTTTAAAATATATATCATATTTATTGATATAATATATATATTTGAAGTTATAATAGCATCTAAAATCAAGAATTTTACATTATTGCTTGTTAAAGTTTTCAACATGGACAACAATTGCTGCCTTCACCCTTTCACCTAAGAGACTCTTCTATGTACCGTGTAATGTAACCTAGTTTTGCCTAAATTTTTAGAATGTGAGGCCAGCTTAAAAATGGCCACACTGTCCTTGCTTCATCTTTTAGAGTATTAATTAATAGACAAGCAATAATTTTCCTTACAACAAGTAACTTGAACCTTCTTACGATGTTTGTAAGCAGGTACTCTCCATAAAACATTTTCATATAATACAAAGCGAGACAGCAATGGAATTGGGAACTAATAGATCATAACAGCAAAGTAATGTGAACTAAGTGTATTTTTCTAAGAATTACAAGAACTAATTACAATCACCTAAATAGAACATTTTCATTTGATTCTATGAAAATGTTATTTAGCCTTTTTTGTCTTTGGTTTGTTCCTCGCTATGTGAGATTTCTTATTTAACGCCTTGGCTAGATGTTTGTATCGGTCCCATTCTTGGGACCTTCGGTTTGCAATCGAGTTTCCGAGATAATGTTGATATTCCGAGCAACAGATCTTCGGACAATACGATTGACAATACAGGTTGCAATAAAACGGGCAAGAAGGATTCGATGTGTAATATCTTTGATGCGACAACATTGGGACGTCACCTAAAAAATTCAATTAACATCGATAACCAAACTTAAGAAACTGTTGGTGAGCTTGTTGGAACACGTGCTTCTTGTCACGTGTCATTTAGATAAATATAGGAGTTAATAATCTCTAATAACTTTTTCAAAAAGATATTAAGATAAGCTACAACTTCATTCATTAACAAAGTCTACATTCCAACAAAACAACTGGACTGGAAATGTCACTTTAATATACAGACTGGATATGTCTCTTTAATATACAGACTGGATATGTCACTTTAATATACAGACTGGATATGTCACTTTAATATACAGACCGAATATGTCACTTTAATATACAGACTGGATATGTCACTTTAATATACAGACTGGATATGTCACTTTAATATACAGACTGGATATGTCACTTTAATATACAGACCGGATATCTCACTTTAATATATTCAGACTGGAAATTTCACTTTAATATACAGACTGGAAATTTCTCCTTAATATATAGACTGGAAATACCTCCTTAATATACAGACTGGAAATGTCTCCTTATAATACACAGACTTGACGAATCTTTGGTGTAAACAATAATACCAATTCGTATATTAAGTTAAATAACTCGTGAAGAAACATATATATACACACAAAAATAAGAAAATACAATATACAAGCATCATCTCAGGAGCATAAAAGAATCCATCCTTAGTGAAAGGAACAAAAATACACCCATTGCTTTAATTTTTTTCCATTATGGTTAGTTTTAAGAAAGGAAAACTATAAACACTTAGGGCGCATTTACACGCCCTCCAGATAGCATCTTAACACTCGCTTTATTATTATCTGTAATATCTAAAAAAAATCTCTTGCTCAAGATATCGTTTTATTGGTTTCATTATTTGAAACATTATGTATGGAACTGGATAGTTGTCCGAAATACTTCAGCAAGTTGCTGCCATGATAACCAAGTACATACATACGAAACCAAGACCATAAATAAGTATGCAACCAAGGCCATAACCCAGGCTATAACCATGTACGAACGCGTCTTATTTGCAACCACATGCAGATTTCATCAAGTATTTACGCTTCTTTTGTCTTCGTCGCGGTATTCATCTCTTTCACTTTCATCTTGGTTGTTGTTACCATCACCTAGGTTACCGTCACTATCCGGGTCCACTAAATCATCGTCGTATTCGCCGTTATCTTCATGTTGGTTCATCAATTCTTGGTTTACTTCGTTCTGATTGGGTAGTTCATTCACGTGACTTTTACGGTTTGTATCTTCTAAGTCCACGTGCGGTTGTAAATAGTCTTTTCCGATTGGCTGATTGGACTGTCGGCGCTGATTGACATAATGAAGTGCTAATAGTTTATCATCCATAGGTTCAGCTGAAAGTTGATCACGTGCCACTACGTTCTGGTTTCCTTGTATGTCATCCATAAACTTTTGTTGCTTGGCAACAGCATGTGCAAACATAGTTTGCAGACCATCTTGTGTGACCTCTTTTAATTTCAATAAGTCTTGATTCACCTCTTGTTTTTGTATGTTCATCAAAGCTTCCGCTTGATCCATACTCACTTTTTTATCTTTCGAAGCAATGTCATTTATTATGTTAAAATCATCATTGTCATTGTCATGTGAAGATCCACGTGACTTATCTTTGAATGTTACGTGTAATACTTTAACATGCTTCCTAGGTGGACCTATATCACTATCATCATCTGCCATGGAGTTTTTTTCGTATTTTCCATCGTTTTGTTCTTCTGCATCATCATTTTTTGTAAGATCGGCAGGTTGATCTGCAACAAAAAATATAGAAAGTGTGTTAAACAGTAAGAATTGAACGAACGAAATGTTGAACGAAATTTAACTCCGAAAGAAGATGAAGAAATTATACAAGAATATTTAACCTTCATCTTCTTGTAAGTTTTCACCTTCGCTTTCATCATTATCGTTGCCTTGATTAATCTCTTCGCTTTTACCTGCACTCTTGTGTTTCTCATTTGAACTAACGAGATTACCATCTTCTTCTTCTTCATCATCATCATCACTATGTTTTAATTTACCATTTAAAAGTTCCTTAAAAATGGCTGCTTTGCCTTTTTTCTTCAACTTTTCTAATTTCTTCGTTGTGTTCCCATCGCCTCGCTTATCTGAAACCACGATCATTTGATCTATCTGATGTTCAAGGTCGTTGATCATGCCTAAAGTCGCTTTAATTTGCCTTTGACGCCTTTCTTGTCGGTCACTCATTTCTTCAGTCTTGTTCGAGTCTTGATGTTCTTCCACCTCTTGAAAGTATTGCGTTAATAAATCTGTGTTTGTTGTTTTCGCATCGTCAGCAAAATTCTCATTTCTTATTTTCATCCATTTTTCCTTTATTAGTTGTAAACCTTGGTTACCTTGGTTACCCAGTTTTTCGATGTTGGAACTCTTTTTACTACCCCCTACAATCGGCTCACTTCCTGAAGCACCTATTTTACCTTCAAGATCGTCATGGTATTTCTTTACCTCTGCTTTGAACATATTACCGGATGATTGGCGAAATTTGCGAATTTGTTCTTCTACCGCTGACTTTACTTTATTAGTGGCTTCGTTGATATTCTTCATAGCATGCCTTAACAAAGTTTTAGAATTGTTCTTCAACTGATCTTCATTTTCTACACTTTTTTTGTCAGCTGCGAGTTCTTCAAAACTTGGTTCACTCACGTTCAATTTATTAGGAGCGAGCAGATGCGAGGCTTCTTTATGATGTTGCGAAATCGTTTCTCCTAAATCTTGTCGCAAATTTTCTATTTCTTTTCGGTTTTGTTCTTTCACTTGGTTTAAGACGTCCCCTTTCTCCTTCATGTTGTCAAACAAACCATCATTGGATTCTTGGTCGCTTAGCGACAGCTCATCTTTGTAATCTGAGAGAATCTTTTCGATATCGTTGTTATCACCTTTTGACTTGATCACCTCGTTCTCCAAGTACATATCTGTGTCATCGTTACCCATGAATTGTTTAATGGGAGATTTTCCCTCATACCCTTTCACGCTCCCTTTATCCAAATAAGCTACGTTGAAACCGTATTCAGGGTCATCTGGATATCCGCTCACTAACTTTGCGTGCTTTGGTTTGATTTGCAGTTGTTTGTTGACAGTAAGATTGTTTGGATGAGTTTTGTTTTCAGAAGTAACACTGTCGTTAAAAACGTCTGCAGGGTTATCATTTTTACTGAACCTTTTTAAATATTCTTTTGATATCGCCGACAGTTCACTCCCTTCACCCAAGCTGCCCGTACCCATGCTTTCTTTGATCAAGTTTTGCAGTTCGCTCTGCTCATTGGTCTCTTCATTTTTCACGATGTAATTAATCTTGTCTTCTACTTGTTTCACGGTTGGACTATAATACAAAAATTTATCTTCGACCTTTTTAGTTTCCTGCTGTTTTTGTTTTGCTAATAATTTAGATAAAAATTTTGATTTCGACATTTTCAGATCTTGTTTTGTTACGGTATCCGGTCGAAAACCAAAGTCGAACCAATCCCCATACATGGTATCATGGTTAACACTTGGTTTGTATTCATCGAAGTTGTTATAGTTGTCGTTCTTACTGGATACTAAGTTCATATCGTTGTTACTATTGTCAACTCGGTCTGAATATAATGCTTCGATTTCATTAGGTGTCGATATTGCTGTTGGATTTAGTGACTCGGATTCAACCGGTTCGGATTTTTGGGTTTCGGTTATTGATTCATTTTTAGCTTCTTTCATCGGAGATTGCTTTTGTACATGTGGAGGTACTGTATCTGCAAATTCATCTCCAATGTCACTGATGTTTTTGAAAAGTTGTTTTTGTATAACTTGATCATGGTTTGGTTTACTCGCCGATTTACCCACCAAAGACGCGTTAGCAACAGATGTAATGGCTGAACTATTTGAATCTAACACTTTAGCAATGCTAACGTTTGTATTTTTAACGTCTTTAGTTTGAGACGTACTACTTTTATGTAATCGCATATCTTTCACTTTCTTCAAAATCGATACTTCGTTTAAATTTTTTAACCTGAGTTTCTTCTTTTGTTTTGCTGCAGTATCTTTTTGCTCCTCTTCTTTTTCCCGCTCTTTTTCTTCTCTTTCAATTTCTAACTTGGCTTCTTCTAACGCTGAAGTCTTCTTTTTATCTTCGTTTGAATCGGATTTATTATCGGTTGCAGTTTTATTAGGAGGGGACGTTTCACTGTTAACTTTCTTGCAGTTTTTCATACCTTCATGTTTCGAGTAACAGTTTTCGGTTTTGGTGGAATTTGTTTTCTCCTTTACTTGAAGATTTATAGTACTGACGTTGTGATTGAACTTGTGATCAACAGTTTTATTTTGATCACGTGATTCGATGCTGCTACTGACATTTGTGCTAATTTTATTTGGTTCATCATTTTCATATATATACTTTGTAACGTTTTGATTTGCTTCGTTTTGATCATGTTCTTTTCGATTGGTTTTATTCTTCTTTTCTTCGATCAATTCTTCGTGTATTTTCTCGAACTCTTCGTTTCCTCGATCTTCTTCGTGGTTGATGAACTTTTCGAATTCTTCTCTTAAATCAGTCATTGTTGTGTTTCTTCGTACTAATGTATCACTTGAGTTGATGGAATGGATTCCTTTAAATCCCATGTAACCCCGAAACGGTTTATGTATATAAAATGGAATACCGGATTTTGATAACATATCTAAAGCTGCTTTATAACGACTCGACGATCGAAATTCTTTCAACTGGTTTTTCTTTAAAACACTACGCTCTTTCTCTATTTGTTTAGTTTCTTTAAGTATTTTCCGGTTCTTCTTGGCTGCGTTCTTTGGGCTTTTGGTTGAAGGGTCTACAGTCTCATTTCGCATCGAGGTGCTGATGTTATCCCCCTTGACTAGCTGATTTAACAAATTGTTGAAACTATGTTTGGCTCCGGAAAGTAATTTTACGGTTTGGTTTTTTTTTCTGTTGCTATCATCTGATGTATCTTTCATAATAAAGGAATCTTCCATTCCGTCTTTAGTTCCATCATCGATACCTTTCTCATAATAATGATCAGCTATAATGTTTTCGTAACCCGTAGATTTAGATTCGTTCTTAGTTTTTTTGTTACTAGCCACTGAGTTATTTTGGTTTTTCACGATTTTTCCAATAAAGTTTTCTTTTCTCTTTGATATTTTGTTTTCATTTTCTTTTGTGCGTGGGTGGTCTTTAGATTTAACTTTGGTGAAACTGTTACCACGTGATGTTTTTGTCGAGTTATTGACGAGAACACTTTTCGAAATTTTAAATAAAGAATTTCTCTCTTTTTCTTTTTTCACTCCATTTTTTGTCTCTCTTTCCGTAATAACAGTTACTTTATTTTTTGTTCGATTGGAAGAACTGTGATCAGGTATGGTTTTGTTTGAATTCAAAAGATTTTGATCAAATTTGGTTTTAGTTGTATTCAAAGTACTAGGATCAAGGTTGTTTTTGGTTGCTTTCAAAGTACTAGGATCAAGGTTATCTTTAGTTGTATTCAAAGTACTAGCATCAGTGTTGTTTTTGGTTGTATTCAAAAGTCTAGGATCAAGGTTGTCTTTAGTTGTATTTAAAGGACTAGGATCAAGGTTGTCTTTAGTTGTATTTAAAGGACTGGAACTATTTTCGTCATCATGTAAATATGAAATTTCGTTGATTTCTTCAGAAATACTACTTTGATCTGGAGTTTCTTTAGTTACATTTTCTTGAACATCGCTATGAGTTTTGTCACCAACAGCAACAAGAGTGTTGTTATCGTGAGTTTCGTTATTACCTTGATCAAAAGTTTGAATACTTGTACCGTTGTTTCTGATTGTTTCGTTTCCATCTATACCTTGGGTGATAGTTTCGTTATTAGTACCCCCGCTGGAAATATTAGTTACATTCGAATGTGACAAAGACCTTCTGTTACCTGTCACAGTTTTAAACTTATTACTTTTCCAAGAACTGTCGTCATCTGATATTACTTTCACTTTCGTTATTATTCGTCTTACCTGTTTCTTTTTTTTATTCACGTTCAATTTATTGTTGATTACAATTTTTTTTGCCAAAACTTTGTTGTTTTTTGCTTTTGGTAAAATTTTAGCTGGTACGTTTTTCATGGCGCTCAATTGTTTCCTGTTATTCTGCATAAAAACCGGTCTAACCGGTAATCTAACCGGTCTAACAGGTACGATGACTGGTCTAACAGGTACGATAAGCGGTCTAACAGGTACAACACCCCTTAACTTATTTTGTTGTTGTTTTCGATATTGGTTAACTCGATTATACCTTTTTAGTTCTTGGTAGTTTCTGTTTCTCATCATGTAATTATGCAAGGCACGATTGTAAACGTACTTGGCCCTAAGCACGTTCGCTATGCCCTCTCCTGTGTAAGTCGGTTGAACGAATGTAGGGTAAGTGTACGACCTTGGATAAAACACCATTGGGGCAAATTTTGGTTGTTTGCTGGGGTAAGTCCACCTGCCATAACCTGAAACATCAGAAACTGTAGGAATGGAACTTTTCGGCACGTTAAGTTTATTTTTGACTGTATATAAACTCTTTTGATTAAATATATTCAACGCCGGGAAAAAGTTACGTAAAGGTTTATAAGGTATCAAAAACTTTTGACTTAGTGGTGCTTGCTTGTTATTCGTATAGGATTTCTGGTAAATCGAAGTAAATAACTGTTTCGCAGAGTTGGTTTTAGATTTAGGTAAGGTATATTTTGATGCAGGTTTTACAGATGTCGGTAATGTTCTGTATTTAACAGAAGTTGGTCGCATGGAGTTTTGCTTATATTTTTGCAGTTGATAATACATTATTCGTTTTGCAGCCATAATATTTTGAAAGTTCTTATAATTTATATTTTTATTGGACAAATTTGTTAAAGAGTTATTTCTAAATATATTTGCAAACTTATAACTAGGTGTGGTGTACATTGTGTTATGGTTTTTAGGTTGTAAGCTCGGTGGTGCATTCAGTGGTGGCCATTGTGGTTGGAGGGACTTCTGCGGTAGAAAAGAATTGGCGACTTGAGAGTTGTACAAAGCTGGAGCCGCCTTTGCATGTGGTATGTTGTACATTGAGTAAGGCATATTATACATCGATGGATTATATTGTATATACGGATTAACATTAAAACCGTGCCTCTGTTGTATATAAGGATATGACATCGTATTGAATCTAGCATCAAATAGAGGCTTGTATGAATTCAGTTTCGGCATGTTCGAAGCAATTTTGGTTTGTATTTTAGG
>JAUELD010069799.1:5441-21901 GCA_031471615.1 Aglantha digitale | reverse complement strand
TTACTTGTATGATAAAATATAGAATAATTTGCATGATAATTTCAATCCACCTTACATTTACTCACTCAAACAGCATGCGTTTTTGATAAGTCACTGATACGACACTTCACTTGAACTTTATGAAACTAGCTGCATTATACAATAGAACTAAGCATTGAAAAAGTAAAAAAACAACTTTATTGTATTGCAGTGCTTTTGGGAAATGAGAAATTGAGTTGTTTTTTCGGTGAATACTCATGGACTATTAAATTCAAATTAAGTTACTCACATGTGTTTTGTCGTAGTTATAGAAAGATAAAGGAGAAAGTATTAAGAGAAATCCATTATTTTGATTAAAAAACAGCTTCGTGACAGGCACAGCATCACTTTTAAGAATGTCTTCGTGGCATTCAAGATTGTATTTTATTTATATCTATAGGTTCCAGGTCTATAGCACACGTATAAGTCTTAAAAGAATTTTTAGTTTTCCTGGCAATCGCACGTAGAGTGTTAGTCATATCTTAACAGTAATAAGATATAGATATTGCGTCAACGATCAAATGAGTTTGGAAACAGTAACTACCTCTAGGTTTGTTTTCAAGATTTTTTCTTAAGACTTTTTAACTGTCTGAAAAATCTCTAATTTCTGTTTTATAGAATGTACATACTACATACATCAATTAAAACTTTTTACAAATTAGAGATCAGTTGCATAGTGGTCATTTAATGAAAATAAAGTTCCAATCCGACTTGTGTAAACATCTTATAATACAAAACTTCAAGAGAGAAAACAAGCCAATTGTTTGAGAGATTTTTGAGGCTGTTTTTTTCTGGAACTAATGATTCATAATTAATATTTGTGCTTGTAGTGGAAGAAGAGCTATGGGTTGTTTCATATAATTAGAATCAATATTATACTTTACGTAAAACTAAGTAAGTCTTTATGTAAAACTTAAAGTTCCATTGCATCACTATTAGTTTTCATGAATTTAATAAAAATCTGATTGATATTTCTTCAAATCGTTTTAAATACAAGCTTCATCCACAGTTGAATTTGGATAGGAGCTTATTTTTAGTTTTGCAGATACAAAGATACAAAGCGGTTTTCCCCTTTCCTTTCCTATTTAATTGTTTTTCATAAACCTCCCACCTTACGGTTCGAAGGTGGTGTATTTAAGTACCAACTCGGGCATCATTAAATTTCATAAAGAATAGCTTAGTACAGAGAAAAATGAATAACTTACTTATATTTTTTGATTCTACAATAACTTCGAACTAACAATAATAAAACATATTGTCTTGCTTAGCCGCTACTGGAGAACTTTCCTTTTAAATTTATTTTAGTTGAAACACATATGTAGATTAAAAGAAACTTTAAAATCCTTTTTATAATTCATATAAAACATTTTTACATAACAGAATTGATGATTATTAGGTTATGGTAATTCCTACAGAGCTTATAAAAATACCTAAGTGGCAGAACCAATTAAACTTGAGCATTGTAATAAATAAGCGAAACTTTATCATGGGAACGAAGTCATCAAGATCAGTTTGCAATCTATTGTATTCTTATTACAACTTGGTGCAACTATACACACCAAAAATTGTTTGTCCAGCCTTTAGAGGGTGTTAAGTACACAAGCTCTCTCCATACCCTCACAGGATGTCAATTTATTCTTTTTATCATGAAATCCACTGGAATAGTATTTTTTCAGCCGCCATTTTTGATTCCCGCTATTGAGTTTTTGTTATACACGACACTAAATTTAGATGGTTAGAACTTGTGTAGTTTATCGTATGTTTACATAGAACATATGTATCATACGAATTTAAATTGTGGTGTGTACCAATACAAAAGGCTAGTACTAAGTTCTCTTACCTTTCATGTGGTTGGAGAAAATACTAGCATTTTTTCAATGTAACCATCTATTTTATTATATTATTTTTTTATAGAAATGCAAAATTAGAAAAATTAAATTTCTAATTAAAAAAGAAAAACTTTAAAATTTTATCCTAAAATTATTTTTTTATTTCAAGCTGCCTTTTTTACTTTTTTAAGTATTCCAATCCCAAGTGTTCTGTTAATTGCAGTTTTTCTGTTGTAGAGTACCAATTAAAATGTATAGAGGGTTTGATTATAAACTGGAATCAGGCTTAGTTGTATAAAGAGTTTTCAGTTATTCAACACCTTTCTTCACTTCTATTCTATTAACTATATGCTTCACTAATTGTTTTGGGATCGTTTTTTCGCGTTGGTTTTTCCTTTATCTAACTTGTTGCTATTTCTAATTAATATTATAATATAACATCTCAATTGCATTGTTTTTAAAAAAAGTTTGTATCAGCTATTTACTTTTAATTAAAAAAATATTACTAATATCACCTCTAATTTTTGTAGATTAATGAATTAATGAATATATACAATATATATTCCAATACACCTTGCAGGTTAAGTATTAGGGCTAGGACTAACTTTTATCGTAATTTGCTTATTTTTATAGATAAAATGTTTTGTATATATTTTATATTAAAACTTTGATTATGATTCATTAATTGGTATCTTTATGGAATTTAAACTTTGTTATTTAAGATTCATTAATTGGTATCTTTATGGAATTTAAACTTTGTTATTTAAGTGGCACCATGGATCCATCTGAGGTTTTCTGATCACCTTGCAGGTTAAGTATTAGGGCTAGGACTAACTTCTATCGTAATTTGCTTATTTTTATAGATAAAATGTTTTGTATATATTTTATATTAAAACTTTGCTTGCTTTTTTTTTTTTAAATTAATTTAGATTTAATCAGATATTATGTAGCTGAGTTTAGCTGCTAGAACTTTTGAATAAACCTTAAACAAGATTTTGCCTTTTTTAAAGTTTTAATAAAGAAACTAAAATTTCTTTTTATAAACCTTAATTCATGCCTGTAAGGTATGAAACAAAGTATTAAAGACATGGCATTAGGAGAGTTTTTTTCCAAATTCCAAATATAAAGTAAAGTTTCAAACTACGAAAGTTTATTTGCCGCTTTTAGTTGCACGATAAAGCCATCGAAATATTTTGGTCAACTGGTATAATATAATTTTATTCTGTATTCGTTTTGTACGTCTATGATATACTTTTTGTAAAACCTCCCTGGGATCATGAACCGCCACCATGGTCCCAGCTATTAAAAAATGCACTTTTAATGCACAAAAATACACTTCCAGCTATTTAAAATGCACTTTTCATAGTTAGCTAAACAAGAAGAGGGATTCACTGTACTTTTGACCTAGTTTTTTGCTAAACTTTTGTAATAATAGTTTAAGTTAACTACATTAAAATAAAGTTTATCTTTGTTTATCATTTTTTTTACTCGAAACTTTAATGAAACTCATATTTAGTAGAAATATATAAATAGTCTCTGGGCACCAAAATCAATCGTTATTATTATCAAAGCGTGTTTATTAACAGTCTCTTAAAGTAAAAGATGTTTTTGTTACTATAGAGACTGTTTTAACTTTTTTCTTATTTACAACATTAATTTTTGCAAGAGCGTTAATTAAAACTAGAAATTATGGAAGTTACAGCATTTTTTAAATTGTCCATAGCAAGTTAAGTTGACGTTAATTTTTATTGGCAAGGACAATCGTTTAGAATTTCGACCTAAATGGCAGACTTTGTTTACTTTCTTTAATTTTTTCGGTGACTGGATTTCGGTGATTTCCCGTGTTGTTACTAAAACCCGTATGTTATGACCCGTATGGAATTTAGCGCATTAATATAGCTTGTTTTTTTGTTTCAAAATTATGTCTGCATAATTTTTTTACACCATTTTTAAAATCCATGGATTCGACAATCATTTCTGCTGCTTCTTTGATCGAGATTTTATCTTCTTCATCAGCTAAAAATAAGATCAACTTGCAAACTTTATGGCTTTTAACTTAATAATACATTTTAAGCTATCTTGTACCTATATTTATATTAAAATCTGTGAAGGGGATAACATATATGTTGGTAAACGAGTGAAATCTTGAGTAAAAATAGTACCAACGATATATCAAATAAATGGATTGATAACAAGACAATTTTCTTGAAACTAACTCTGTTATTGATAAACCATGCATGTATCAAAACTCATTAATTGAAACAAAATCTTATCAAATAAATAGAAGTAATTGAAATTAATTATCCCTAGGCTATTATAGAGTTTATTTTATTTAAAACATGCTAGAATTACTAAATAAATTATTATTATTACTTTATAAGGATGTATGCGTTTGTATAAACAGCGATAAAACTGAAGACTTTAGAATCGAAAGCTAACACAACTTCTCCCCATCATCCATTAACTGGAAAAGAACATATTTTACTTTCTGTTTTACTAAACAGTTCTTTATTTTCTCCAAATTTACGATTTTTGTATTCGTCAACAGTCGTTTCTCAACTAACCATTGCATAAATTAATAACAAAGTTAGTTTTTCCATGGAAATAATATGAGAAGGAATAACATGTAATAATTTCTTTTGCAGCAAGGCTCGTCGAAACAGTTAATTTGATTCTCAAAGGTAATTAAATTCTACAACAGCAGTTAACACCTTAGCTCTAAAGATTATTTAACTATCAAACCAATATTATCGCAGTATATATACTTTCGTGAGAATTATTCCATAAAAATTAAGGTAATAACTAAGGGAATCCTTAATAGCTTTTATGCATTTTCAGATATCTTACTTCCCATGTCATTATGAATAACATACTCTTAAGCTATTCGGGATCTATGTTTCATTAACTATAAAATCAACAGTAAAGTTTGGTCTGGATGTAAAGGATTTAACTCTTACTGGATAAAGTTTAACAAAAGTTTTTTAGAAATATTTCTTTGCAAACATTTTTTGGGTTCCCTGCTACTGAATAAAATCTTAATACTGAAACAAGCTACTTAAACCATAAGATATAGCTTAAGAAAATTATTGGTAAGAGATCTAACTTTTACTATTACTAATAATTGTACAGATATTTTTAACTAGCGTTGCTTTAAGGCAATTAGTGAAATAAATAGGAACCATTAATGAATATAAAAAACATCTACAAAGATGTGTTTCCTTCTTAATACTTCCATGGTTTTTCGATTCACTTTCAAAATCTATTACAGTAATTGAAACAACAAAAGGAACCAGTAGTATTATCAAAAGAAAAATCGATGCTCTCGGCTATTCTTAAAAGAACAGCTATTCTTAAGTCTATATATATATAGATATAGATATAGATACATAATAGCGCAATACGTATAGCACAGCAGTACATACTTGTCACTTATAATGAAAGAATGAGTCATTGGCACCTTAAATGTCAATATTATTAATGTATATTGAATTATCATATATTTTTATTATTTAAAGACTTTCTATATAAAATCTAGATCAATAGTAGAGGCGTAACATTGAGTAATAAAACAGTATTCTGGGGGTATTAATGCTATACAAATATTAATAACGTAGCAACTGCATTAAAAGGGATAGTTCAATGAATATGAACTAGCTAAGTAAGAAAAGTTATTCATCCAGATCTAAGTATTGATGTATCACATCAATGTCAAAAATGCATTCAAGTAGTCAAGCAGTCTAGCAAATTTAATGACACAAAAAGTCTTGACTATTATCTTACTTTTCTAAATTCAAAAATTTTAATCTTAGTTAAAATCTTCGATCAGTTATTGACAATGATGCGTCATATATGCTTTAATTAACGATGTTTAAAGTTTAGGTGAAAATATGCTTCTTTAAGTTTAAAGAAACCAATACCCATGTTGTCCCGTCATATATATAAGTCGGGTAGTAAATTGTACATATAGCTACTCCTGCAGCATTAAGGTATGGATACTGCTTTTCGAATCGAATTGGAATCGAAATTTAAACGAATCAAGTTTGTTAGTCTAATAATATCGATAAGTCTCATTGAAAATGTAAATGGAAAAATACACTAAAAACCTTTCATCTGATAAAAAGCTTTATGAGAGTTACTATTAAAACAAAGGAAAAGTTAAAGGAAAAGCAACTTTAAAATGGATTCAATCGAAAAAGTTAGCTATAGAAAAGATTATCTAGAACTTTGACAATATGTTAAAATATATATTTAAACCAAAAAATAAACACAAGTGGCTAATTGTACACAACCTGTTTAGTTAACATTTGTAGTTTGTCCTATTAGTATATATGTTCTCTGTTGTAGCTGTACATGTCAGGACCTAATTCCCAGACATGCTGAAGATCCATGAGTATGGCGAAACAGCTAAGCTTTGTGCATGAAATTAAGTTGTTTGCTGTCCATGTAAGATTTAAGAGCAGTTGACAAATTACAATTAAATTGATTTTTGGTCGTTGTTTGAGCTATTTTACAGAACGAAATATTTTTCTTCTTAAAAATGACATGATTTGAAACGTCCGTAGGCCCCTGATGTGGTAATAAAGAAATAAGTTGCATGTTTTCATGTTCAGTTTTACTTTCCTCCTTTGAAGAGCTAAGCGCAATTAATCCAAAAAGTTTTAGTTGCATATAGAAAACCTTTACATCGGAACTTTTACCAGCATGTAAATCTAACGCCCTCCAAAGGAAGAGTTCGAGTTTCGTTTCAGGTGGAAAACAATAGATACAAAGAAAACAAAAGAGCTCGTTGAGAGGTTTTTAATTTTCGGGAATTATAGCCAAGTGCGTCCTTTATTCAAAAATTATGTTTAAATTAAATTACCAAGTTAACATAAACATTATAAACTAAACTTGTTTTTTGTATAGTTTTATCTTATTTTAAGGCTAAATTTAAAAAAATTACATGAAAATTTTAAGGTTCGAAACGCTCATCTGAAAATTCTTATTATAATTAAGTCACCTCTTTGTTTCTCATAATATATTTTTTGTAGCTTTTTTTCATTTTTATTTTATTGTTATGAGAAATTTTATATTCTTTTATTGCTGTTAGCGCAGATTTAGGGTAGATGAAAGATGCAATGCACCAGCAAGTATTTGTGCAATAAAAGAAAGAGCATCTCTTTTTTCTAGCAGATAGCTAGATGGTCAATATCCCCAAGAACAAAAAAAATACTATACATTTACACAAATATAAACTCCCACTGGACATAAATGACATAAGTTCGCTACCTTCAGGTTTAGCATTCGACTCGTCATTTGACATTGTTATCTTTTCTGATGAAATTGATAACTCTTCTATTATTTTGTCCACACCAAGTCGTTCTTTGAACTCATGAATTAAGTATATGAAAAAGTTGATTTAAAGTATAACTATTAGTTAAAGGAATTAACTAGGTTAAGTTTAAATCGACTTTAACATAATAATATACAATACATAGATAAACGTTAATTTTTGTAAAAAATATCAATATGAAAGTTCGCTAACTTTACAACTTTCTTGTTTATAAATCAATTGGAAATCTACGCAATTCGACTAAGCATTTAAAGCGTTTGCAGTGGGCCCTGTGCAATGTGTTATTTAAACAAGATCTCACCCCATCAAAACTTTGTTTTCAGTCAATAAAGAATTAAGCTAGTCCTTGCCACAATTATTAGCCTCAAAGGATGTCATTTCATGGTAAAAATTTACTGATTAAAAACACTAATTGTTTTAAATAATTTTTTTCTTGATAACTGTCGATTAAAAGATGCGTGCTCGACTAATGATACGATCAAGCATCATCTTAAATCGGAAATCGGGTTTATAAAGAAAATCCGTACCTCTTGATATCATGGACAGGACATATTTCATAAAAGCTGTAATTATTATTTAGTCAGCACCCCTTTATGGGTGTGTCTGTGTGAAATCACGTAGTTGAAATATATACATACATACAAGCTCTTGTATCTAATGTTTTCCTATCTAGGTGACTATTTTACCTGTCTGCCAGTGAATAAACAATCGATTGAAAAGCAAAGTTATTAAAGTCACACTAAATTGTAGCTGCACACTAAACACTCTTTAACACTAATACTCCTTAACACTGACGTATTGTAAAGACTATTGAAGTAGACATCTAGTGTTTCAAGAAGTGCCATATGTGTGGTATGTATTTCAAGAAGAGGAAATTAATTCTATATATATATACCTATAAATACTTTTCATTTCTATTCTTTTTTTTCTTTTATATATTTTGGTCTTTTATTAAGGGTATTTAAGGTTGCACCTTCAAGAGTCTTCTTACTTGTTTATATGCTGAGATCTCTTCTTAATGATATCTACTATAATTTATTTATAAACAATGGAAATATGGTTTCTAGGAATGTCATTTTAGAAGCAACAATAATAAATATATACAAGATTGGTTGCTGGGTTTTTTTATTTTTATTTTTTGAGTTAACGAATACCATTATTCTGGTTCCATATATTTGTTGTTCTTTTCTCTACTTTAAGCAGTTTTTAAGGGGCTACATTTTGGCTCAAAGTTTTTTTGTTAGCTTTAACTGGGGCCATATAAATTAATGTGTTACTATCAGTAATCAGAAAATTACCAAATTCTCAGAAGAATTACCAAGAAAAAATTTACCATAGAAAATCTTTCTTAAATTAATCTTTATTTCTATTTGCAATAAAAATGCTTTGTATAAAATCTTGCCAGATTAGGTAACTGTGGTTATATAGATGAATAAAACATTTTTTTACAGTGGAGTATTTTCAAGAATAAAAAAAAACTAGATATATATATATTATATATACTCAATTAAAATCTATTTTCCTCTACAAATTTGTATATAAATTCAACTGGTATCATATTTAATAATATACACTATAGCATAAACATTAATGATGTATGTACATCCAGATCTCAATCGATTCTATTGATGATTTTTTTCAATTCTACTATTACTGATTACTTCAAGTTGCAAATATTTCCAAAATTGTTTTTTCTACTGTTCACTTGAAGGTACAATCTAAAATTCCTTTTTTGATTACTTAAGCTCGGCCAACAGGGATACTTTTTACCCAATGCTCTTATCCACAATTTCTCTAATTATTTCTAATATTGATCTTAATAAATCATGCGGCCCTAATAGTATTCATATAAAAATTCTTTAACTTCTTAGCCCTGAAATTTCTAAACATCTCCCATCAATCTTCAACATCTCTTTCACTCTAGGTATGTTTTTCCTGACATATTGAAAACAGCTAATGTAATTCCAATTCATAAAAAGTCTCAAAACTCACAGCATTTAATTATAGACTAATCTCTCAACTATCTAATATTGATAAAATTCTAGAAAGCCTGATTTACAACCGCCATAATAACTTTCTTGAAAAATCAACAATTTGGTTTTAGGCAAAATGATTCCACCTCTTTTGCACTTTTAAGTTTAAAAGAAACAACTCAAGAAGCTCTAGATAAAGGATGCTATGGCTGTGTGATTTTAATTGACCTCCAAAAGGCATTTGACACCATTGATAAAAACATTGAACTTAGTAAAATTGTTCATTATGGTATACGGGATGTCGCAAATAATCTATTCAATTCCTACTTGACTAATTGTCAACAATTTGTCAAAATCAATGGTTTTCATTCTGAGTTACAAAACATCACTGTTGGTGTTCCACAAGGGTCTGTACTAGGACCACTTTTGTTTTTGATTTATATCAATGATCTAAACAATGTAGATGATATCTTATGAATTTCTTTAGATAAACTTAACATATATGTTAATATTGATCTGAAGAACCTCTCTAATTGGCTACTTGCTGACAAAATCTCCCTAGATGCACAAAAAACTGAACAATTTTTTTTAGCCCAATTAGAAAAACTCTTGATTTGAAAAACTAAACTCAATAGAACTAGACTTCTCCCTTCTTCTAATATCAAATATCTTTACGATATTGTATGTACTATTGATAAAAATCTGAATTGGTAGCACCATCTTAATAAACTATCTATTAAACTCAATCGAGCTAATGCAATGCTGACCAAAGTAAGACACTTTTTTAAAAGCAAAACCCTAATGTCCATCTATCATGCAATCTTTCAATCCCATCTTAGTTATGCTTCTAGGGTTTGGGGACAAAACTATTCTAAACTAAAACGAACAAACAATCTTCAAAAGAAAGCTATTCGCATTATGAAATTTCTTCCTAACAAATCTCACACAAATTTTTTGTTTTATGATCTTAAAATTGCTGATTTTGTTTAGGTAGAAAATCTTTGTTAATAAATCCATCAATAAATAATCTAAAGCCATCAATCTTCCCAAACTGATTTTCATTAATTCATGAGCCTGATGAGTCAAATGCAGTCCAAGGTCATTTGATGTTGCCTAGTCACAGGACTAACATTTATGGTCGTCATTCTTTTATTATTTATTCTATATTTAGTTGAAAAGTACTTTTCCTAACAATCCTCTACATGTAGTTAAAACTAGCTGTCTAAAAAATGTTTCATCTAACTTTGTACTTTCTAACTTTCTAATATGTTGTGATGTGTTATGTTGCATAAGTTTGTATGTCCCTCTATCTATCTATCTCTATCTGTTTTTCCCCTTGTTATAATATTTACTTTGTTAATTGTAAATAAAAATTTCTATCTTTGTTATTGTGTTTAGATTAGATTTTTTTTTTACCGAATCAAATAAAACGTCTGTTTAACCAATATATGCTTATATTAGGACAAAGGACCTAGCTAATTGCTACTCCAGAATACTCAAAGAAAAATAAGAAAATGTAAAAAAGAACTATAAAAAATATTAATAGATAAAATTGATACTCCACTAAGTATTCACCCCTTGTTTTCCATCCCTCTTAGTCAAGTTTTTATGATTAAAACATCCCCTTTTAACATATTCATGAAAACCTTTCCTGAATGGTCTAGTTACACTATCACTTATATCAATTGTTATATCCCTGAGTATTATATCTTATAGCTTTCTTATATCCCTATCAAGTGTTTCTCATTAAAACTCCTATATCAGTTTGGATGATATTACATTTATTTATTGGAATCTCTAGATTTGATAAAGATGTTATAGAATAAACTGTGTATATTGTATATTATTGTATAAGAAATTTTATTATAATTTCGCACACAGCTAGAAGCTTTTTATAAAAGGTTTTTAAATGTTTTAGCATTTGTTGTTGTTATTTAAAATGTTTCAGAAAAAAAACATGAGAAGAATAAAAGAATGAGACAAATACTTTAAAAATGGCAGTTTATTCTAGTGGAGGTAAATCATTTTTCTCTTTTTGTTAGCTGCTTCTGTGCATTATTGCATATAGATAAGTCTGCAATGTAATTTGTTAATAATTTACAAATCTGGGTAGAACGCACCATCAATTTTAATGATTTATCAAGTGATTTAATGTCATTATGGAATTGTTTTAATAAATTCAATGATTTTGACAAATTCATAATTCAAAAAATGTCATTACCGCTACGAGCAGATTGATTTTATTGATTTAGACCATATTTTAATTTTTTAGACCAAAATAGAAATTAATTCATCAGATTTAAAATTTCTAATTCTCACCTATGGACTTAAAACTTTGTACATTAGATAAATATTTTATTGGTAAATAATTTTTTTTATTTATATATTAGTTATTTATGCTTAAAAAACTTTTTTTCTTTCAGACATATGGTCTGTAACAGGGGAAGAAAAAGCAAAACACGAAAAAACATTCCAAACATTAAACCCTATTCAAGGGAAGGTTTCAGGTAAAATACCTCTACACTTTAACTTTAATATATAATACTCAGTAATATAACAATTTTACTTTTAAAGTTTTATAGCAGAGCATAAAATCAAACTGTTTTATAGTATTTTTACTGTTTTTTTGTAGATTATTTTATTCAAGTATTATTTAAGCACGCGTTCAAGCATGTTGAGAATTAATTTTCTTTTCAAAGCTATAAATAAATGTAAATGTTTACATTTTTATTTATGTTTGATAACACAAGATATGTTGTGAGTTAGCGTTCTAAGTTCTGTACAAGTTTATTTTATTTTATTTAGAGAATTCAACGATTCAGCTTTATATAATTATAGCATAATAATTGACTGTTTCTTAGCATTATAATTGTCCGAGAGGTGCTATAAAATATTCTTGATTTGTCCAAACGAAATAAAATAATTCTAAGAAGAAAAATATTTTAATATTGGAACATTATTTAAAGTATTTTTATGTTCTGCAATGCTTACGAAAGTGTGATTTCTCCACTGCAGTGCCTTTTTTGGATCAAACTAAAAATGGTTCTCCTGTGTTTTACACTGTTGTTTACCTGTGTATGTTAAAACTCCAAAGCTTAGTTTCCCTTTAAAGAGATTTTTTCTGATTAGGTGATCAAGCTAAACGATGTTTTATGAAGTCTAATCTACCATCTCCAGTACTAGGACTAATCTGGTAAATAATTGGTTTGCTACTTTTATTTGAAACTAATCGTGCAATGATTTAAAATATGATTTTCATTGTTGTTTTGTTTATATAAAGTTAGTGTTCTTTGAACCATTGTTTTCCTAGGTCTCTTTCTGATATTGATAAAGATGGTAAAATGACTCAACAAGAGTTTGTTATTGCAATGCATTTAATTCAATGTAAACTGAAAGGTCTTGATATGCCAAGAATTTTACCGAACAATTTGCGTAGTTCCTCTGAACCAACTAATCAAGTTTTTCCGTCATCTAGTATGTATAATCAACCTCCTATTATCCAACCAATGCAACCAATGATGGTAATGAATAATTCAGCACCAATGGGAATGGTGTCAACTAACATGAATATGTCTAATATAATGCCACCACAGCAAATACAGTATGGTCACTCTGGGAATTTTATGAATAACACATCTATGACAAGTCATATGTCTTATGGAGTGCAACCTTTAATGCCAACTTCTCAATTTAATACTTCAAATAGCATGCCTCCACAAATGTATAATTCTGCACAAGCATCATCTTTTTCAAGTTCTGTTTCAATAAAAAGTAGTAAAATTTCGACTAGTAAAGCTTTTGATTCATTATCGTTAGACAGTTTACAAGGTTTCACTAATTTATCTACTACAAGCAGTCAGCCAAAGACAACACCAAATGATAGCACTTCTCTAGGAAATATTTCTGCAGCAAATAGAATGAGATATACACAAATGTTTAAAGCAGCAGATAATATCCATTGTGGGTATTTACAAGGTGAACAAGCTCGTCAAATATTGATCCAGTCCAATGTTAATCCACAACTGCTTGCCCAAATTTGGTATAATTCTATTTTCAGTTTTTAAACATTGTTTTGTCTTTCTAGTTTGGCAGAGTTTAATTTTTGTTTGTTAAGTGCTGTTTACAAAACTTAATATTTCATGTTATGTAAGATGAAACTATTTTAACCTGTCTATCTTATATTATAGGCACTTTTCTTGCCAAAAATTTGGAGATATAACCAAAAATGTCACAAATCAACCTAAACTTTATCTCTTTCAATATGGTTTGGTGTGGAAAACAGAAACCAGAATCTAATATATTCTTTTTTTTCTACTATTTTGATTAACTTCCTAGGGATCTGTCGGATATAAACAAAGATGGGCGGTTAGAAATAGATGAATTTTTAATTGCTATGCATCTTATTGATTCATCAAAACTAGGAGTTACCCTACCATCCTCCTTACCTTCTGACTTAATTCCTGTTCATTTAAAAAATGCTATTGGTGACCCTCTTGTTCGAAGTGATAGTACCTCCAGCAAATCTTCAAACAGTACTGATGGTTTTGTTAATGGTATTAATGTTTTTATTTAATTTTTAGAACTTGTTATGTTTTATAATTTAATTTTTAAATTGTGTATTGTGACATGCGATGTACTGTACAGATACTAAAAGTACTACTACTAAATTGCTGCTAAGTTTTGTACAATGTTGTTAATGCTTTAATGGACCACAGTTCAAAAAGCTTATGTTTCAGTACTGTTTTGAATATAAATTATAGCAGCTTCATTCGAAGATAGGCGGAAAATGAATTGGGATAAAGGTCAACAAGAACTCGAAAGACGGAGAAGAGAATTACAAGAAAAACAGCAAAGAGAAAAGGTAGTTATAGTACCTTTAGTATATAAGTACAATAACCACATTTTCCCCTCCTTTTTGTTTCCTGTTGTTAACTGCTGCCAAATATCATGAATTTTGATTTATTTGCAGGACGAAAGAGAGCGTAAAGAAAGAGAAGAAGAGGAACGTAAACAAAGATTAAGGTTAACATTTAACGTTACATAAATGCAATGTTTTAGTTTACTTAAGACTTTTCCCTTAAAATAAAAAAACAAAAACTTTCCCTTAAAGTAAAATCAGCAATAATATTTTTAGTACAGTAAAATCTTGTTTCCTTGGAAACCAGGTCAAAAGAATTAAAATTTAAGCTTTTCAAAAATTTCCATCTCTTTTTGTTAAAACATAAAAGTTTAAATCAGAATTTTAATACTCTAATAGTGCTTCTTTAGTTCTTGTCAGGGTTGTTAGTGTGTTAGCCCTTATAACATTTATTTTAACAGTCAAGTAAAAAATATTTAGTTTCATTTGTATAAAGATTAAAAACGTAACAAAATGTAATATATTTAGAAGAAAACTTTATGAATTCATGTAAAAATAAATAAGGAAATTAATGTAAAGTGCAATGGTTGGAAGTCCAATCACGTTGTGAGATTGTAGAAGAAAGGCGGACAATTTTCTAGCACAAATAAAATTATAAGATTTGAAAACAAATCTTGTTAAGATTTATATATTTTCAGAAAATTTAAACAACTATTAGTAGTTGCACAATAAAGAATTTTGTCGATGCATTTTGTGTGTACCATCTGATGCATCTGCAAAGATTAATTTGCCTGGCTTTATGTTTGGCATAATTATTTTTCGCTTCATTAAAAACTTATTTTAATTTAGATCTTTCACACATAATTTATATTCAAAAATATGTTTTAAAAAGGATTTAGATTTACATTCAGCATTCAAAATTAGATTTAAAAACACATGCAATTTATTGACCTTGTTTAATATGGCTACTTATGTTTTATATTATATATTCACCTGTTATTGGCAGGACTGTCCTTAAAGAAAATAGCTCTGCTGACATGCTGACAAATATGTTTATTGTTATAGGGAAGAAGCAGAACAGAAAAGACTTCATGATTTGGAAACACAAAGACGTCAAAAGGAAGAGTTACTAAGAGAACAAGAAATGGCAAGAAAAAAAATGATAGAAGAGAGACAGGTAAATAGTTTACTTCATTTTAAATATCTGTTTATGCGAAACTTTATGGCCTTTCAAGAAATACCAGTGCTTGGTTCAAATTTTTACTAAGAATTATTAGAAAAAGTTTGTATCCTGTATATGCAGCTGTTTGTAGGTTTGAGTGTCTACAGGCACCTGTTTCACATACTCACATTTGCTGAGCTTCAATATTTTCTTTTATTGGCCAGCCTTAGTTTTATTTCAGATTTTTTTTTATATGGATTCTAGTTAAGAGATAATGTGTTGCGATTTAGTTACATTTATTTGTTTTAGGCTGCACAACTTGAAGCAGAACGTCAAAGGCAACGTGAATGGGAAAGTCGTAGAAAAGAAGAGCTTTTAAATCAAAAGGGATTAGAAGAGAACATTGTTAATGAACTAAAAAATCGCTTAACGAAACTAAAAGCAGAACTTGTTTCTGAGGTATGAACTGTTTTGTGGTTTATTCTTTTTTAATGAACTATGAATGTTGTTTGTTTAGTTTGTTTCTGTGTGTTTATGAAGGTTTGGTTTGATGGGTTAAAAAACCTGAAAACAAATGGAAATTAATATCTTTTGTATTTTAAAGAACAAATAATAACATCAGTAGCATGGTTCTTGCATATGATAAATGAACATTAAACTATTTAAAACTATCCGAAAATAATGACTTCTTTTTTTCATATTGTTTAGACATCAACTAGAGATACTTTGCAGAATAACTTTGATTTGAAGAAAACTAAAGGTAGAGAGCTACATGCTGCTATAGAAAGTTTGAAAGTGTCAAGTAATAATCAAATAAAAGACATTGCAAGACTACAAACTGAACTAAGTGTAAGTTTTCTTTAATGGCTTTCCTTTGTTTATAATATTTCACCAAATAAAGTTGGATTATTAAAAAGAGTGTAAATTTTGTTGATTTTAGAATTCTAAACTTCATTTGTCTGCCCTAATTCAACAAAGAGAAAGATATTTGCTGGAATTAAACGAGAAAGATTCTACAACCACTAGTAAAAATATATTATCTTTTTAATTCAGACAAGGAAATTATAATCAGGTGCTATTAACAACTTCATGAAAAGTTGATTTTATGGGTAGAATACTATTGTCATATTAATAGCTAGTTAAGACAATGAAGAAAGAATTGTTTTGATAATGACATATTTGTATAGCTTTAACACATAGTTTCGTACTTATGACAGAAGTAAGCCATTTCATATAACTGATTTTGTTTCTCTTCGTCACTCCTTTTTTTCCTGCTGATCTTACAAGT
>JAUELD010069688.1:0-15141 GCA_031471615.1 Aglantha digitale | reverse complement strand
ACTATAATATAAGATAGTTAGGACTATAATATAAGATAGTTAGGACTATAATACAACATAGTTAGGACTATAATATATCATAGTAGTATACTTAATCTAACCTACCATCATGTGCTCTATTACGCAAGTTATGATTTCTTTCATCGTGTCCATCAAATTCATTATCAAAATCTGATTTCGATTGATCATATACATTGTCCCTATCTGCTTGATATTCAGGTATGCGATCAAGGTGGTTATGTACACGATCAGCCTTAGTGTTGACACTTTGTCTACTTTCGTGATTGTAGATATTTGGTCTTCCATGGAGTTCGTTTTCAGAATCTTCTTGATGAAAGCTTGTAGGTCTTTCATTATGATACGCGCCAAGCCGTTCGTTGTTATATGAAGCTGGTCTTTTTTCGTGATAGGATCCTAGTTTCTCATCTTGGTTATAAGGACTCGGTCTATCTTCAATATTATATGCGTTTGGTCTTTGATATGTATTAAGACCTTCTTGTTTTCTTTTGAGGCTATCTTCTGTATCTTCGTGATCATAATTGCTGTCATGTTCGCGTGTTGCGACACCATGTGCTGGTGTATCCTCATTATTCGTGTAGTCGTTATTATATCTTGGATTATTGTTCTGATAAGAGCTTTCACGATGGTCTTGCCCAATATGGTGATCCGGATTCAATGAACTGTCAAAACTTGAAAGTTTATGTCTCTCATCTACATCCTGCGTTGGAAAGTTGGAACTTTTTTCGTTTTGAAGGTTTTTTTCAACTTCATTTTCGTCAACATCGCCTTAAAATTTATTTTAAACTGAACTACCTCCTTTTCAAGAGGTAAAATTTGCATGCTGATGAACCAAATAAAAATTCTTTGTGATGTGTTATAGGTTCTTTTTCTGCTTAGATGGTAAGACATTTTTAATTTATTTAAGCGTGTTGTAATGATCTAGTGACATAATTTATTTTGATCTAGTAACATAATTTAAAGATACTTAGTGTCATAGTTTAGTTATCCATTTGAAGAAAAGACACTTGTATCAGTGAAAAAGTTTTAAAATGGGTTGCAGAAGAATTAATGTTAAATGTTAAAGTTACATCTTCCCATATTTACTACTTTACTTGACTCTGATATGCAATGCATGTACAGCAACATTGTGTCTTTTCACCCATGCAAGATTATTCTGTTCTTTTAAAAATGAATGCATGCAGATAAGTAATATTCAACTTTAATGTTCTTTTAAAAAAAAATTTGTTATTATTAAATCAATGTTGATGCATGAAATATATATAAGAAACATGACATATAATGTAAATGTATCTAAATTAAGCCATTACGTCTTATAACGTGCATTTCACCTTGACGTGTGTGATCATTGATATCAATTTCTTCATCGCTATTACCGAACTTTTCAACTCCCTCGTGAGGAGGCTCGATATCTAAAAGAAACACCTGGGCTCATTAAATGTGCCTCCAATCCACCCTAGAACGCATCAAGAATGTAAAGTTATCCTAATGACCAAAAAAATGTATCTTAGAAAATCTCAAAGGTATAAACCTATGGGGCAAAGTTCAATAAAATCTGATGGGTAGGGCTGCAACTTCTTGTTTCTGTCCCTCTTTTCCTCTTTTCAAAACAGTGTACATAGCTGAAGTTTCTAACCTTTATACCCATGGTCCATTATCGAGTTGTCCATTAGTTGTTCGTGGAATTCGTGGTTTCGTTTGTCCTCAGGTGCCATTCGGTTGTACCAATTGGCAGGTGGTCGAAATCCTTTGCCTGTTGCATGATCTAACTCATCTGGAATATCTGCATCGTTGTTTACTCCACCCACGTTTACTTTTGAGTTTGTTTTTTCTGGAACATTTGCAGAATTCTCAACTGGCGTTTTTTCCTTTATTGAGCTATACGGACTTTCAGTGTCAGATGGTTTTTCTTTTATTGTACTGTACGGATTTTCTGTTTTAGTGACGTTTTGTACTTCCTAGTCGAGTAAAAAAATCAATTTGAAATTTTTACTTACATGAAAATAGGTAAGATTCTTCATAATTTTATCTCAACATTCAAGAAGTTTTGATGTTACAACATCAGCCATAGTTGTAAGACAAAAAAGATTTGGAAACTCAAAAAAATGATAAATAAAACTCAAAAAATTAGTATCGTGGTAGTTTAATTCTTTGGAAACACATTGACACTGCAAATTGAAAACTATTGAAAACTATTGTTATGCAATCTATCATATGAAGAGTGAATAATCACGTGGTCTTGTACTTAAGCTTGATAAAAAAATTTATAAGGATCGAGGTACTTAAGAGTTTCTAGTTTCATTCGTGTGTGCAACCACAACTGTTGACTCTGATACACAACGAATGTCCACTAACATTTTCTTTTGCCCATGCAAGATTGTTTTGTTCAGTCAAGTTGCAAGCATGGGAAAAAATAAATACCTCATTTTTCGCAGCATTAGTTTCTACTGTTTCATTTTGTGCTTTTACTTCTACAATATCAGTTTCTACCATTTTTTCATTTTCTGTGGTCACATTTGATAAACTACTTCGATCTGTTTGAGGCTCATCACTAGCTGCTTTGTTTGTATGGGGCATCTCCTCATTCCAGCGCAGTTCTCCTGAATTACAAAATTGAAAAAAAATTGAAAAAGTTGCAGCAGATAATTTTAATTGAGAAAAATATAATAGCTAGACAGTTACGGTTTTAGAGCTAAATAAAATATGGTTCAATTTAGCTTCAATTTGTTGAATTGATTCTAATCTTGTATTTGTTTACAGTGCAACGACACCTAACGACATTGAGGATGGAGAAATATTTTTTATGCGATTTATGATCGCTTTTATCAGCTTTTGCTTCTCCTAACCTTTACCCAAGTCATTACCCTAAATCTTTCCCTCATAGGATATCATTTTCATTTTGATGATGATAAAAATTTACTTTTAATATACATATGAATATTTTGTTTTTAATAGAAAAGTTTAATCATTTCATTAGAGAAATTTATTTTACCAGATCTATGGTTTGTCTTCTCAGGTGGGTCATCAGGACCTTCGTCGTCATCTAGCTGTTTCGGAACAGGTTGGATAATTTTGGCTGTTTTCTATAAACGAAACGTTGCATATTACATAAATCATACGTATAAAATGTAACACCGGAAGCGTAAACAAGGTTTGGTAATGGCAATCCGATATTGACTCTCTTTATATAGAGAGGGGGGGATATAAATGTATATATTTATATATAATATATACTTTTATATTTATCATATAATTCTAGTGGCTCTTTTTAGTATTTTGCTTTATGATCAAACAAATCATTTATTGTTTTTAAATTTGAGTCACAATTATGTGTCACTAAATACATAAAATAATAATAATATAATAAATTAAAGCAAGCTGAAGATATACTGAAGATATATAAATATATAAGATATCAACTTATCATAGCTTCATTAATGATATATATTAGATATATTTTTAGAATGTGTTACTTTTGTATAATCTTTTTTTTTATCTTTTTTTCTAATTTTATGTTTGTATTCTTTATTTTTGTTTTCTTCTTTCTCATTCATATCATGTCTTGCTTGGCCTTCATCGTGGACTTTTGAACTTGGTTTAAAACCATCATCTCCTGATGAATTAATGGCATCTTCACTTGGATATATTTTCTCTAAACGTAACAGCAAATAATTTTACATTTTAATGAATGTTGTTTAAATAAGCTTTGCAAATTTATAGTTGTAGTGGCTTACACACTTTCTAGGTGTGTTAATTCTGAGGCTATATAAAATTCTGATCTAAATAACGGTCTGTAAAATGAATTTGTTTTTAATTTTACAAACCAGAATTGATAAAAGCTTTTTATTTCACAGGTTATGACACTCCCTAGTTTCTTATTTTGAGGCCATATTAAATCTTTATATAAACTATGTTCTTTAAATGAAAAGTTTATTAGGTTTAGATTTTACAGAACAAAGTTTATATCTGCTTCATATCATTTCAAACACTTTTTCCCCTAGAGTTGTTTTATATACTTACTAGGCGCATTAACATTTCTTAATAGCTGAGCAGAAGTAGGTCTTGCATCTTCATCTGGTGTTGATACCTTTTCTTGGTGATTGTGATGTGAGTGGTGAGAATGATGACCTTTAACTTCATGTTTTGGTGTATTGGAATGACTATCATCATACTTACGATCTTCTTCATAATCGTCTCCAAACTGATCTTTGTTCTCTGTTAAAAAAACAATATATTTAAAACATTATACTCTCGTTTAGAGTTTAGAGCAAAAAGATTCGTTTATATTATAAAAACTGGGAAAATAAGATTCGTAAAGAGTGCTGAAATATAAAAAAAAAAAATTCAATTTACTAAAGAACTAAAACTTTTCGTTTTTAAAAGAACTTATTTAAAATGTGCAATCTTGAAGCTAAAATGATTATTAGAATAATTCAATCGCAATGTATTTGTTAAAAATACCAAGAGTTGAAAGGGAATGCAAAAATAATAAACACGAAAACAAGTTTATAAAAAACCTGAATATAAGTAAGTTTATCGTTTATTTATAAGTTTGTTTATCGTTTGTAAATTTGCAAATTGTGTTATATTTCGTGCAAAAGCATTCTCTAGTTCTTGCACAAATCACTAATGTTTTCGATATGTGATTCTAAAGAAAATCAATCATGCTTTTTCGTTATATCTTTACAATAAAGTGTTTTTTATTTTTTTTACTTAACAGGCTTTACTTATATTTAGCCTATTTACCCCATAAAGTTATATTCTTTAAAAAATTTAGTGACTCATTCATTGTTTTCAGTTAAAAAGTATTAAAATAGATCATACTAATGAATTAGAACAATCGAAAAATCTAAAAATCGATCACTAGTGAATCAGAAAAATCGTTTCAACAAATGTAAAAAAAAAATCTTGCTAGTAAAACTCCTTTCCTTTTACTAACTTGATCAAATACTAAATTATTTAAAATTAAGAGTTGCCCTATAGGAATTAAATTATATATTTAGTAATTAATTAGATAATTAAATACCAATAAATACTAGTAACCTTTTTCATTATCAACCCAATGTTGTTTAAACCTCGATAAGATAGACCCATGAAAATCAAATGGTTTTCGCCATGTTTGTTTCTTACTAGCTTTGCTTAACTTTGACTTTTGTTTTTTGTTCGAATTTGTTTCGTTGCTCCTTTCTATTGCATCCCTAAACGCTCCTGTGAATTCCTTTGCCCTTTCTCCTTGGTATACAGGTGTCCCTGACCCATTATCTTCTAATGCATTGTCACTTGTTTCTTGATTTAATGTACGTTGATAATGATGCATGCGTCCATCTGTATGATCATGATAATCAACTAAAAATGTTGCAAAAAATTCTTTATATACAGATCCATTCTTTCTTTTCTTTTTTCAATCTCATTTTTTTTACTAATCTTAATTTTAATTTCAACTAGTCCATTTTTAGTAGTCTTACTATATTTTAAAAAAACTCATTCAAATGGTATACAAAGTTTTAAATTTTGAGTAATGCATGCATGGAATAACTGGTTCATTATAACAAATTCCTTATAGACTTTTAACCTGGTAAAAGACCAAAAACATCTTTAAAAAATTAAGGCAACCTAAATATTTGGAGTAAGCTATACGAGAACTCGAACCATGCAGTGTTTTTAAAACGACTGGCAGTGTTAGTAACATGTATTCAAATATTTTTGCAAAGATGCTATCGTTTTAGTTGATTAAAATTATTTTATTTCACTTAATACGTCTTCTAGGTTTGTCTGCAAATAACAAAACGATTTAATATCTCTTCTGCAGGAACTTTTGGGGTATTTTTATTCTGTGGACTTTTTAGATTGTAACCTTTTGTTTTGCTAATATTCAGATAAATGAAGGCTTAGTTAATTGTTAGTAGCTAAAAAAACAAGCAAATAAAATATGAATTCAAACTATGACAATAAATTTTTTGTGTTATTATTTTTATACATCAAAAACTATTTATTCGCTTTTCTATTTGAAACTACACCACTTACAGTTTTCCGATTGGCTTTCGTATGCATGTGGATGATGTTCGTGCACTTCCTCTACATAATCATCATCATCATATTTATCATCATCATAGCGTTCATGGCCATGTCCTGAACCCCCATCGTGATTGGAACGGTGACTCGAAGGAAAGTCACTGTCATGGTCATAGTAACTATTCCGATGGGGATTGTAACGATGATGATAATGATGACGATGATAATATGGATATTGTTGTTGTCTGTTACCTTGACGATAGGCTTGATGATCATTTCTGTTGGCATCGTTATCAGGGGTTGTGGATTGATGCGTGTTCTCAATCTTAAAATGGTCCGAGATAATATTAATTCACCATCTGTTTGTTCTTGTAGAAAGTAGCACTCCATCGCAGAAATGTTAGTGAAAATATAAAAGTACAGAAAACAGAAGAGAAGACTGAAAAACCCTTTGTTAAATTTTCTAATCTTTTCGAAACAATATATTTATTAAAAAAAAAAAAAATGAAAAAAAAATGACCCAATGAAATAAATGAAGTTCTTTATGTTTTTGCTGTAAAATGATTTTTAATGTGTTCTAATACCCACATAGGTAATCAATAACAGAGTTAGTTTCAAGAAAATCGCATTATTATCAATCAATCTATGCGATATATATCGTTAAATTGAATTAGCTACTTAAATCGAATGCCCCCAAAGTTACCTTTTTTATACAATTTTATAATGTTTAGAAATTATTATTAATTTATTATCAATACTTTTTAGTTTTATTTGATGTTTTCCAAATACAGAAAAAAAATCAGTTCAGCAAAAAAATATACATTACAGTATGTTACTAGACTAGATCACGCTTATTTAAGCGTGTTTTCTTGTTTCATCATAGTGACATTTCATTTCAAAGGTTTCATCACAAATAATCTTTAAAATTCACTTACCCATATATAAATATATTATCCATATTAAATTCATTTGTCGGCTCACAAGTTTAAACCATTCGAGAAACAAACTAAAGTTATACAACTACTTCTAACTTACTTTATCATGTTCACCATGAATATCATCATTTTCAAGGGAATCATCATAATGATGCCTGTTTTGATAGAAGCTCTTAACTGGTGTTATATCTGGTTGGCTTAACTCAACCTTTAAGTCACCTCCTGTAAAATCAAAATCAGCACCATCTGGATTCGCTTTAATTTTCATTCTCCCCAACCGATGGTTAACCTGCGTTTGTAAATAAACACTTGACAATTTCTTCTTACTACTCTTTATTTTGTATAAAAAACAATGGCCTCTCATAACTTCAAAAGGCGCTGCTGTAGATCGATTAAAATAAGTGAATAACATAAGTAATAAAAAATTAGATAAAATCAAAAAATCAAAATATAAACGAATGTTTCGTTGTTTTAGAAGAAATATCAACGGTCAACTTTACCAGCGATTAAGGTTTGTTGATAGCTTTGTTATAGCTGATGACAATGGGAAATCTTAACAAAGTCATTAAGAAAGATTTTGAAGACAGTTTCATAAATTTTCCTTTTGTAAAAAGTGTTTGAACGGTCTACTCAAAGAAATCTAGTCATTTATGGTTATTGTCTTTTATAAGTGCATAAATATCCAACACGGTGCATTTTGTTGTGGTTAAAGATGGTTACGAAACATTCATTTTATGTTAATATGCAACAATTGATGACATGAATCCTTTATCAGTTAAACTTGATTGTTTTACGCAATAACTATAACTAGTTTACTAGTTAAAACAACAAGGTTATAAAAAAGATCTAGAAAATTAATACAACTTAAATGCTGCTAAAAAGATCGTATCATACTTTTCTTTCGATTGGGGGAATACTAAGAGCTGTTTTCAGGATTTTTTTAAAAATGCTTTTTAATATTTATATTATATTTTATAATAAAATATAATTTTTGTAAAATTTTGTTAATTATTTATACCCTTTTAAAAAGAGGCAAAGCTTGTAGGAATAATCATGGTAGTTAAGTTTCATGATACTTATTTTAATCATAACGTAATCATACAAGCTTCGCCTCGTTTACAAACAGTTAACATTACGTAATCTTTAAAATGGTTGTTAACACTATATCTTTCGTTATTAAAAAAATCGGGTAAAAATCGGGTTAAAAAGGATGTCATACAGTGCTCCGAACCTCTTTGAAAACACCTGAATTAGCTATTATTTTTTTATTGTTAAAACTTCAAACTGCAAAATCCTCATTATCTTGGAAATTTTGAACTTCTAAAAGTTTGCGTGGTTGTGGAAATACAGTTCTGTGGCGCAACTGGGTTTAAAATGTTATATCATAGTTATCTCTTTAAAAAACATCTGAATAGATTTTTTTATAAGTAAACTTTATATGATTAATAACGCCTTACCATGTAATTAGATTGGTGTATATTTTGTGGCTCGAATATCATGCAAGTGCATAGTAAGCTGGTGTAAAATAATTTAATCAGCATGATGCTGTTAATAGAAATACACCATATGGCGCAACCAGCAGATTATATATATATATATATATAGAAATCTATATCGCGCCCTATTTTCTAACGTTGTTGTTCATGAAAACATTAGTAAGAATATATATAAATGACATTTCATAACTTAATGCCAGATAAACTACGAAACAATTTACATATCTGCATTATATAAGAGATTTTTATCTATTTCATAAAAGTTTTATCTTTTTACTATAATGATAACAACTAAAATTACATGCAGCAAACATGAGTCGAGATTGCACGCTTTATGAACAGAGTTGAAATATTGTTTATCAAAGTTTATTTGAAATCAAGAAAATGATTTATTTTTACGGTTTTTATTCCGCCATTTTGGTTATTGTAGTGACCAGTAGTCACTGATTGTAGAGATTAGGTAAGAATTAAATACACTAATTTATAAGATGGCACTGTTTCAACCATTTAAATTGTTTCCTGGTGAGCAGAAAGAGTTTGGCCGTAGACACACGGCCCTTATATACAAACAATCTCCTTAATATACTAAACATGGATATATTTTATCGCCGTAAATATCGGCTACTTATACTTTATAATGTAAAATCACGACAGTTATTATTTAAAATACTTAAGGCAAATTGTAACTTCAGATAACTCCGTTGAAAAAAGTGCATACGTATGATTTTTTGGGGGGATTTGTGACCTAGAGTCCGTAGTCGATAAAAAATAATAAAAAGATACAACACATTCTTGTTGCTACTGGCGACCGAGTTTATTGATGTTAAAATAAAGAATAATAAACATTGCTGACAACTGACTAATCGAGCCCAGATTTAAATTTTTTTTTAGGAAAATATTAATAACATGCTTGAATTTCATTGAAGCATGAATAATATACTTGAATAAAACTTTACTTAATAACTCCACATGGAGTCTGAACTTATATTTATATCTTTATTAATACGTAATGAAGAGATAAACCATGGTTAGTTAAATTAGTTAAACATATTTGTTAATATGTCCATGGCTGAACTAAATCCAATTGGTCGGTCAATTGCAGTATCAGCGGAATTAAAATTACTGGTGTCATATACAAAATGTGGGTTTTTAAAACAAAAATTAAAAATAGTAGAGCTTACTGTTAAAAAGTTTTTTTAAAAAAGCAATCCAAAACTAGAATAACGTAGGAGCGCAGAAAAGTAGCGTAGAAACGGGGCGTAGGAGTGTATACATGATAAACTCAGTTATCGCTAAAAAAAAAGAATTAAAAGAAAAGAAGACCTTTTTTAACAAGATGTACGCGATTTGGTTAGGTGTCTGGTTATTTTATTTAAATCACTCCCTTTCTCAATACTACCACCACTCTGGTATTGAAGATGAAGATGACGAAGAAGGCTATCAGCTATATTACCACAAAAGCAGTTACATCACTGGAACTAAGGGGCATTACAAACACATGGAAAAGGCGAAGCAGCAACAATGTGCCCATTACTGTGCATTAAATAGGCGTAGATGTAAAACTGTGAAATTAGTTCAAAATTCAAATAAGCGATTCAATTGCTACTTTTACGAGGAGTTAAGTAATATAAAGTATACTTCTAACAAACTTGAAAGCGTGATATCAACAATTGTAAGTAAAGATTTCGGTTTCTTTTACTCCTTCGAGAGAAGAGAGTAAGGCGTATTAAGGCGTAGTAAGAGTAAGGCGTATTGGAATCAGCGTTTTTCTTATATTATTTTCGAAGCATACTCTTTTTTAAGATTTTTAGGATTTTTATGGTGCCAAACAACTTTGTACCGAGACACCTCAAAAAATAAATGAAGATCCAAGCCAAGAACTCACTTAATTATCAAACCAAGAATTTATTCAACTATGAAATTATGAGTTCATTAAATATTTTTTGTTAAAAGTTATTCCTTAGAAGGAAAATTGGAAAGAAAAAATGAATTTCTGAGACACGACCTCTCTGATAATTTTCTTTTTATTTAAATGTCGTCATAAAAAACATAATTCTTAAAAAGTCTCAGTTCTATTAACTTAAAAATTAACTGTAAATTCCGAGCTGTAGCTCTAAATGTTACTGGGTGCAAGTTATGTTTCACTCTTACAATTTAATTACAACATTGGCAAACAACAAACTTAATGCTTTTGTATATATTCAAGAAATTTACTAAATATTTCCATATTCTCCTGAAGTAGAGAGATAGCTTCTTGATTACATCACCATGGTTCTTAATTCAAATATTTCGCAGTAAAAGTTTTCAGTGTAGGTTTTTAGATTAATATTTTTGGCCTTAAGATAACTGTTTAAATACAAAATCTGAATTTCGTTTTTATCATTTTTTAATTTTTGTAAAACTTTTATAATACTTTTACATTATTAGCTCCTGCTCTAATACACAATAAAAATTGTAACCATATAGTGAAATAACTCAATTTGTTGTTTTTAACTTTCAGCCTGATGGCACACTTTCATCGTATTGCAGTAGTTTGGATTATTTGAATTTATGTGGCAAATGTAAATGCATCGATTTACCTTCAACTAGCAAGTCACCATATGCATGTGATTGCACCGACTGTAAGTAAACCATGTAAGGTAATATGATGTGCCGAAAAAAGAAAAATGATTTGATGTGGCTTCTCAGGAAGGATTGTCTTAATTACAACTTTAGAAAGTTGAAAAGTAAAACATGTTTGTTAATTGGAATTTGTTTAAAGGATTACGTTAATTTCCATTTTTTTACCTTTATTTATTTCAAGTTTTTATGTTTGTGTAAAATACTATTTATTTCTTGCTTTGAGAAATAACTTCGCCTCTTTTATGAAAGTTTGATAAAAAATGCGCTTGTTAAAAAAGATATCTATGGGATAGTCGGTGCTCCTGTGCTGCTGCTGTTTATGATGCTCTACGACCGTACCTTTTGATTTAATTTATCTTTTGAGATCTGGAAAAATATAAATCTTTGCAAAAACACCATTGAACAAAAGTCTAGGTTAACGTTATTCTGACATCCATCAATACGTAAATTTAATTTCAATATAATTTTTTTTTTGCTTTCCATAAAGTAGTATTTCTCTAAATTTTAACTTATATATTAAAGAGGGGAGGATAAAAATGGACCAGAACACTCGTATAATTTGTGTCTGACAATTAACAATGACTTAATCAACCTATTTTAGAGGACTTTAAATTAAATTTAAATCAGAGCAAGTGCGAGCAATTTTTAGCTTAAAATTTGATTTAAAAATAGAAATAAAAACTTATTTTCGTTATGAGTTTAATTATTCGTTAAATTGTCATTATTTTTTAGATGCTATAGTAACAAAAGATTGTCAAGATGCATTTGATAACGGTTATACACAGTCTGGAATTTACACCATCAATCCTGGTATTGGAAAACAATTTAAAGTATATTGCAGTATGCATTCTGAACTACGTGAGATTTTTTGGTTTCTTTCTTTTCTATCGTGATGTTGTTATTTCATTTTTTTTTTTGTTTACTTTTAATCGTTTTTTTACGTTTCATTAATAGATTAAAATTCATCATCTCTCTAACAGTAGCTATTATAAATATAAGATTTATTTCTAACTTGATATTCTTTCTATAGCATTGACCACAATTCTCCGACGCATTGACAGACAAAGCTATTATCTCTCGACAAATAAGGAATATTACTATGTAAACGACGACAGCACTGAAATGGATCATATGATTGGAGTAAAGTATATCCATAGATTGACCAAATCTTTCAATATGGACCTGCTAGTAAAAGTCAAAGAGGAACAGTTTCGTTTTAAAAGTTTTAAAGTCGGAAACCAAGAAACCAATTTCACGTATCAGTACTCTTCGACGGATATGAATCAACCACGTATATTTATACTATTTTTTTATTGACCACTTTGGTTCTATGCAGCCATTTCTATCTGAGTCAGTGGTCTAATGCATAACTGATTTTTATATTGATAAGCGCTAATAGGGTAAAGCTCGTATTTTTGAATGTTCATCATATATATATTAAACAAATCAAACAAAGCTTCTGGTTATTTTATTCATTTTTAGTTGAATTTGTGTATAATTGCATCAGTGTTCGTTTTTTAAGTATTATTATTACCAGAGATGAAATATAAGTTAATCGCGTTATTCCTTGTCGAATTGTTTTTCTAGTGCATGGCAAGAATTCTATTTTCACAAAATATATAACAAATTTGCCAAAATTATAATTGGCATTTTATAATTCAATCAGTTCTGTGAATCGAGTTGTCTTCTCATTATTTATGCTAGAAAATATTATAAAATAAAATCTCACCTAGTTTCAATAAAAGGAAAAATACTTTATAGCTATAATAGATAGCTAGCTTTTGGTTTTTTACTTATTGCGACTAGTTAAGATGTAAAATTTTATTTTATGTCCAGATTTGAGAAATTCGTATTTTTTGAACAGCCAAAATCAGCCATTTCAAAAATGCTCCGGTAATGCACATTGGTGGTATTGCAGCAATTACCCAACATCTACGCTACCTCATGCAAGATTTACAACACGAAGCGTCGAATTGGTTGAAATGTATTTACACAGAGGTAAAGATGAAAATATAAAAACTGTACTATAAACCAACTTTGAATAACATTGTGACCGACATTGAAAATTGCACACTAAAGTTGCCAACTTGCAAATTAAAGTATGTAATTTGTAATTTCTGCAATAAAATTAGAAAAAAGTACGTGGAAGTATCAAACACTATAGTTGGTTTGTTAATGTCACAGAACCACATAAATATTGCCCCGTAAAATTAGAAGGAATCTACAAAAACAAGAATATAAAATTGTAAAATAAAGATGTGGTATTTGTAACATAAAGTGTGATAATTAAGACTATGCATGACACACATAACAGTGGAAAAACTATACTATAAAGGTACAAAACTGTATAATAAAACAGCCATAACAATAGCTGTAATTGCAGTATAATCAGAAAACATATTAAAGTTAGTTAGATACAATATATTTGATGATTGTTGAGAAAACATGATATATATTAAACAATAAATGGTGCATTATTAAAAGTTGGTGTTTAGCAATGAGTGATTATAATTGTTTTGTATTTTGATAACCTAGTGTCATATTACGATTTAATTCTCTGTATATCCAGCTGATATCTTTGCTATCATCAGTCAAAGATGCGTAGATTTTAGGTTCTTATGGCACCAAAATGAGAATAGCTTTTTGATCCATTAATTTATAGCCTTTGTATGAAAGAACTCATTTTTTTATGGTGATTCTTTTTTCTTCTTCTTGTTATAAGAATTCTCGATACTAGAATAGAATAGAATATCGATAAATAGAAATTACATTGTATTGTTATGTATAATTATTGTATAATTAACTATGATATATAAATACTTTACTTGAAATTTAAAAATATGAGTGAGTGTTAAGTGAATGATATTCAACTGCAAACAAACTTCATCTGAGTGTTTTTTTCCGTCGCAATTGTATTTTTTCAAATAAATATGCAGTTCTAAGTGATTTGTACAACCTCGAGTGCCAATGCAGCTCGTAAATATGAGAAAATTTATATTAATTCACTCTTTTTAGAATGTTTGTTCCTATTTCAAACTTTTCGCTAAAACAAAAATCTCTAGGAATCTATAGGATCTATAGGACTTGCATTTTATGATGATTTTCCATACGAGTTTGGGAATCTGACCATTTTACAAAACTTTGTAGATAGCGCGGTATTATACTTGTAGTTTCCAGTGGTTAAAGTATTTTTGAAGTTTGTATTTCCCTTCTTGGATTAGGTTTCGCATAAGCCAATATGTACTTTTCAGTCGAAGTGCCACTTGCAGCTCCTAACAACATTTTTATTGTTTAAGGCATAGTAACATATATTATCGTTTTATTTGTACAAAACATTTTACTAATGTGTTCTGCTATTTTTAAAAATGTAAATTTGTTAAACTAACTTGTTAATGTTTGATGTTGTGGTGGCTTGAGAAACAAGTCTTGAAGATAGACAGTTTTTATTCATCAGACATATTTTTTTCTTTAAGCTGTTATATAACTTTATTTGCAAGTTCAATAAGTACGTTGATAATTGATTTTATATTTGGCATGCAGCTATAGTTTGTTTTTAGGTATTTATGATATATATATATGTTTAGGTAAAAACATAAAATCATGGTCTGAAAAGCACAAACATAGATAAAATGTTAAGATATATTTACAATATTTCAATTATAGAACAATTTGAATCTTCAGGTACATAACAGGTAAATGAATTCAAAAATGGTACAAATATATACTAAAACATTAACATAAAATATCATTAATTCAAATCCTAATAACAGTTAAAAACTGTAAAGTTAATAAAGCGAGTTCTGAAAATAAATAAATGTAAATAAGCATATAAATGTAAATAAGCAAATAAATGTAAATAAGCATATAAATGTAAATAAGCATATAAATGTAAATAAGCAAATAAATGTAAATAAGCAAATAAATGTAAATAAGCATATAAATGTAAATAAGCAAATAAATGTAAATATGCAAATAAATGTAAATAAGCATATAAATGTAAATAAGCAAATAAATGTAAATAAGCAAATAAATATAAATAAATAAATGTAAATAAGCAA
>JAUELD010069577.1:2615-17071 GCA_031471615.1 Aglantha digitale | reverse complement strand
GTGTATCTGCTAGGGTATCTGTACATTAAAAACAAACATTTAGCAAACATTAACGCATATAGTACTCACTATAGTTGCAACCATATGTACGACTCGACTCAAATGGTGAAAAACAACTCATCGAATGCGATGCTTCGATGTATTTAATTCGTGAAAAATCATATAAATCTATATGATTTATGACAGCAAAGGAATAGAAGTATAACCTGAGAAAAAAATCCAAAAAGGTGATTTAGTTTATTAGGCTTCTATTTAAAAATACTGATAGCGATTTTGAAAGGGTTTTCTGCTTCCACACTTTTGTTTATAAAATTGGCTAAAATCATCAGGTTCGAAACTACTTCCAAAGAAATATTGAAGTTATGTTATTTAGTTTTTTTAAAAATTATTGGAATTTATAATAATTCCTGGAAAATCTGAAATGATGGATAACTGTGAATAGAATAATCATTATCTCATAATTAACGCATTATTTGAGTGTAGCATGTCTGAATTAGTTTTTGGCAAGCCTTATTAATTATTTCAACACGGTCTATGAGATGACATTCAATCACATTACAGTTTGCTTGCCAAAACTTTGATAGTAAATAGCTACAACATTGTATGTATTCTTCAAAAAAAAATTTAAAATGAAAAAGAAAAAAGAATGAAAAAAATCCATTAATGAAAAATCATGTTAAGGCAAATGTAATTGAGTTTTCATCTATACGAAAATGGAATCTATGTCGATTTGAAATGCACTCTTCTTGTACTTATGCAATGTACTTAATATACAACCGTTATGATAACGTTATTTATTTTGCGTATGGACATGAGTGCAAAAGATATCAAACTTTCATTATGTTTAAAGTCCATGTTTGTTTCACAGCAAGTGGAAAACGCGCTTTATGCACATGCAGAAGTTTCAGAAGTTTCATTCTCATGTAGTGAAAAACGTGTTTTAAAATAAAATCTTCTCAATGGGATTTTATTGCAATCAATATTTTAAATATATATGTATCAACTTTGATCGTTTTTGTTATTTCTGAACAAACAGAATGATAAAAAACATTTTATAAAAAATTTCAAAAAGATTTCGTGGTTAGCTATATTGAAATCTTTGAATGCTTTTATTCGGACATTTTCTCTATATTAGTTATCAGGTTGAGCATTCGAATTTCAAATTTAAGCATGTTACTGGTGAAATATTTTGTTAATTTCTTTTCAAAATTGAAAGCGTGCTATAAGTTGAGCATGGTTTTTATATACAAAAAGAATTTTTTTACATTCAATTCCCACCAAAGCTTCAGAATCTATCAACTGACGTAATAGAAAACTAACCAAATTTTCAATAAAAAAGAATGATTGCAAAAAGATTATACAGAACTAAGACACGCTGTAAAAAAATTATTTTCATGAATTATTAGAAAGTGTTAATTTATACTGGTTTTTATTAAAATTGGAGTTCTGCCAATTTTATATACGACACGAATATATTTTTAACGACGAAGTAAAAAAACTTATTAAACGATAATATTCCCGCCCAGCGTGTAATAAAAATGATAATTGATGCGATGTTCACAGCATAAAAAGCGACAGAGATGAACTGTATATATATATCATTTCAATTCATCCACGAACAAAATAAAATCTAAACACGTTATATGAAAGTTATTAATATGAGATAGGAAAATGTTTGATTTAGGCGGTCCCTTGAATCTTTTAAAAAGAACATTGCTCATTATACGCTTCACTTGATTTACTCGTTTCGACAAACAATGAACAGATGAGCACATCATCTTCTTGATCACATCGGGTTATTAGAATACAACTTGCCCTGTGATAAAAACCTTATTTATTCATCGAAAGAAAACTTTTTTAAACGAGAGTGCATGTAACCATAGTTACAGTAACAAGAATGATAACATTATATTTTATTACAGTGATTTATCAAGATTATAGTAACTCTTTGAGTATTTAGCGAAACCGGTTTCCTTTAATTATTTATTAATGAGAATAGGGAAAACGTTTTATCCAAGAATTTGTTAAGGAAGCCTTTAATAGCTGTCATTAAGTAGAGATATTATAAACTTATCAAAGAGATTTATTATGCTAAGCATGCTACCAACATAACTAATATAAGTGTATGTAAGGGGAAGGTGTAACAACAGAGAATAAATAACTAGTAATTTAATTGTTATCCCGTGTGTATTTCGCTTTATAAAGGTTGCACTTAACCCGATAAGTAACTTTTTCTTTATATGACAAATATTAAAGCAAATACATTATTCAACTCAGACCACTTAATTGATAGCTCATTAAATATTTCATAAAAAGATAAGAAAAAGATCGAGTGATAAAAAAAAAAAAAAAAATTAGAATTTTTTGAAATTATTATAACAAATTTGATATATGTAAAAAGATGTCGTCGAATTGTATTCTTTTTCGGCTTCAACATATGTTGGATATTCTTTCGAAATAATACCGGAATATAGCTACATGCGGAAACAATATCGGAATATAGCTACATGCGGAATAAATGTCGGAATATAGCTACATTCGGAAACAATATCGGAATATAGCTACATGCGGAATAATACCGGAATATAGCTACATGCGGAAACAATATCACATAAATTATAATATTACATATATATATATACAAATAATTTCATGATAAACATATTTTCAGTTTTCATTTATCATGACTTATTTTCCATGATTCTTAGTAAAGAATTTTTAAAAAGACGTTACTGCAATAAATACAGTCCTAAATAAACAATTTGATATATCACAAGCTCCGAAGAAGTAATAAAACATCCACAAAAACCTACACAACTAAAACAAACATAGAAGAGAAATACATCTATAGAAAACCTTTAAATGTCAATATTGATGTATAAGTTGTGATGGTGCTCTTAGAGTCCATATTTTGATAGGAATACGAAACGAGCTTCTTGTAAGTTAATCTCCAGCTCAATTTAAACATAAAAACCTTTTTTTGTGATCGATGGACAAGCTTAAAGTTTTATCTGCCTTTATTTTAAAACTGTAATAAAATTCCGTTCAAAAAGATTCCATTCTATAGAATAGAAATACTATCTAGACAATTATTAAATGAAAAAAACAAAAGTATGACAGCAAGAGATAAAGTAAATCCAGTTATTTTATTAATCGAGATTTATTAAATTGATTAATTTAAAGGATAATAATTTTCGTCATGATCAAGCTTCGGGCAAATTTAAACTACATTATCTACACAACATAAACTCTAATCAAATTAAAATAACAAAAAAAAAATTAAATAACTGAACATAAAAAACTGCATGCGTTATAAAACCAGAACAAAAACAGATTTAATATTTTGTGGTTCGATGCAAAACTTTTAATTTTTTTATTTGTGCATTGCATTGCGAACCGTTTTTATTTAAAGCCAATCCAAAGATTGAAAGTAATTAAGAATATACTCTAGCTCATAGAAAATTAAAACGAAAAAAAGTTTATATACATGTATATATTTACATTAATACCAAGGTATAATAATAACACCCCGTAACGAAAAAAGTGTTTTCATCTTTCCGACTGAACGTAAACTTATTTTATCCCAGCAAATTAGGTATATTCATTAGAGATTTCCTCTATCATATTATCCATAGATGTATATATAGTTACATATATACTCCTAAATAAGAAGTCATTTTCCTTTATAGTAAATTCCATTGTAATAGTTCAGTTTTTTCTTTTTAAAAAAAATAAACATTTCACATACGATCCCATTTATTATTCATCATAGTAATTCTTTCCTGTGTATCGAAACATACTCTTGAGAAATGAACCAGCTGTAAAAGTCGAACAAAAAAAAAAGCTATTGCATATTTTCGTTTTTCATGGTACCATCTTTGTGATTAACAGATTATTTTTAAAAAATGTCCCCGCAAATGATATTATTTAAAAACAGTGGATGACGAGTAACTTACAACAATCCATCACATATTTGGTGGTTACATTGGCAAATGTTTCCCTCCTCCTGCTAAATCAAAAAAAAAGAAAACTCAATCCCTTTAGCTCACCCAATTCTGACCTGTCATGTGATAATTAGTAAACCCATTGTGGTGAGGAGAGGAGGATGTCGGAACTACGCCATTATTATTTAGCGTCAACAAATCGTCTTTAATGATTGCGTCTAAATCATTAGCGAGTTGTTGAGGGTCGTCAAAATCGTAAAGTTTTACTTGTGTTAAGTCACTAGGTATATCATTATTATATGTATTCATTTGAGTTCTTATTTGTTGTTGTTGATGTTGCTGTTGTTGAGGTTGAACTTGTGCAGCATGGTATTGATTCATGTTATTGATTTTGATGTTTATATTGGGCACAATCATGTTTTTCTGTTGTACATAAGGGTTATAAGAATGCACGACGTGGTTATTCGGTAATCCTTGATATCCTCTCATTAGTTGTTGCTGTTGTTGAGGATACGATGGTCCAAAATTATTTTGAGCCGTTTGAAGCGGTGGATGTTTTAACCGGGGCGCAAAATTCATACGTTGTTGTTGTTGTTTAGCTTGGTGCTGTTGTTGTTGATAAAACATTTGTTGTTGTTGTTGCATGCTGGCGTTAGAACTCAATTGGGGATTTAATCCTTGGTTATAAGGAGGTGGGGGTTTATTAGGAACTATTTTAGGCGAGGCCATATTTTTTATCGGCCTTTGTTGTTGTTGCGACGGGAAACAAGCAGGGCTCTCATAACCAGAATCTCCACTACCAAAAGAATCCGATTTCGGACGTCGAATATTTAACAAAGAATCGTTTGACATGTTGAACTTTTGCTCCTGCTTCATCATTTTCATGCTATCGTCGAGGTTTATACTTGTGATTCTCCCTTTATTATTGTTATCGATGCTCATAGTTTCAACTAAATTAGCAGTTTCTTCAGCGGAACCACCGGCATTAAACTGGATTGGATTGTCTTCCAATCGTTTTAAGTCTTCGTCGATATCTATTTGTACAGGAGTTAAACGTCCATTTATACTGCTCTGTTGCGACAGTGTCGATGTAGATCGCGGTCGTGCGAAACTTTCACCTATATACGGCGGATAACCTAATTCGTTATGAAACTCCTCATTATTAGATAACGAATCAGTGCTTGAACACGGCGATGCAAGATTAAATAAATTATCGTAAGAAAGATTTTGTTTAAACTTCATTGCGTTGGGAGAAAGGGCCGATATGTCATCAGTACTTTGATGTAACTTTTTGTTGTTTCTTCGACGTTTACCATCGCCCTTAGTTGGACCATCAACAGAGCCAGAGCGACTTCGTCGAGATGATTTTCCTGGTTTAGCATCAGGATTTATCACCCAATATGAGCTTTTTCCGTTGTTATCATTTTGTACCCTCATAAAACGGCTGTGCAACGAAAGATTATGACGAATAGAATTCTAAAAGGAATTAATCAATTATATTATTTTTTATTGATTTAATAATTAGCATTTTAACTTCAGTTGAAGTTAGAATTTATAAAAAATTTAAGTTTTTTACTTTTAAAATTCGTAAATTTATTTTGATAAAATATACACTCAAAAAAGATGACGCTATTGAGACTTGAATCGACTAAACTAAAAATGGATACAGGTACCATAAGTGTTTGATTTAACTAAATCACATTATAAATATTTTAACAAACGCAAAGCCTGTCACATTGAGAAAAAAGACGCTGCCGTAAAACTTATTAGAGGATAATAAAATTATGAAAACTTTCTTGACTTTCTTTCCACTTTATCGTTAGTTTACTTAACACAAAACTTAATTCTATTTTATTTGTTATGTTTTAACAGTTTTTTAAATTTTAATACTAATTAAAAAAAAAACATGAAGTTTCAACTATCAGCTTTTTATATAATATTTGTAAGAATGGTAAGGTCTATCTGCAGCTAGGTAAAATGAGATACCAATATCGCAAATAAATGTGTGAATTCATGAATAAATGAACTAATTCTTTTTAAGAATCTATTATAGTAATACTAAAAACTTTGCATAATATTATTATATACCTTCCAACCAGCACTTGAGGTGGAATCACCTTTATCTTTAAAATAAGGAATATTTCGTACCATCCACTCGTAGATCTGGGATAAGGTTAACCTCTGCTCAGGTGAACTTTGTATAGCTCTTGTGATTAAATCAGCATACGATAAATTACCCCATGCATTTTTGCGTGAATTCTTTCTTGGGTTAGTTTCTGTTTTTAAAGTTTCATCTGGTGGTTCTTCTACCTCTTCGATACTAGGAGGTGGCTCGGCTATCTCTGCATCACATTCGTGTTCATGTATAGTCTCGATAGGTGGAGGCAATATAGGCCATGTACGAGACCTTGGTCTGTCCTCTCGTTCAAATGGGAAAGGTCCATCCTCTATTATTACATCAGACGATTCGAAAGATATATCCATTTTCTCCGTAATTTTATATATTTAAAAATATTCTACCACTAATAAAAAATCTACGTTTATTTCTAAGTTAAATTAATATTGTAAAGATTATTGGTATATATCTATATATTCTGGCTTCGAATTTCACATCAGAGTTTAACTTTTATATTTAAATATATGTATAATATGAACGACCTTTACTATCAACTTTTTTATATTGACTTCTCATGTGAACATTTTACTCGTATAATGTTTCACACTCCGTTTCTTCTCGCAATGTACTATATTCTAAAACAATAAATACATATCACGTGCACATTAAAAGAACAATTATATAAAAGATGATTGGCTTAAAAAAACAATTAAAAATATGAATCATTTATTAGAATAACAAGTTCTCTTAAATTTTTTTTTTTTTTAAAAAAAATAAATTATATAAAAAAATTTGTCGTCTCTAAAAAAGTGTCTATGTAAAATAAAATAGCAGTTTAGGAGAAAAAATAAAAATATGGGATAGAGGGAACAACATCGAAAATATACAAATCCTTTTTTTCTTATCTCTCGCTCATCTAATTTTTCAACGCTACAAATTTTTTATTAATAAAAATCTATAAATTAAGTTTATGTTCAAAAGCAGCAAAGGATGGTTTCTACTAGCTAAAACTAATTGCCGTCAGTAAGCAATGAACAACGTATAATTATTATTATATGTCGAAATTGTACTTTTAACTTTCTACGCTGGCAATAACTGTTACCACATAATGATCTCATTTAATCGTGTCACACTCTCATCATCCTCAATAAAACACCCTCCGACAATAATATTTTATTACTTGATACATACATACGTTGTACATCCAATTTAAATAGTGGTTGTAATTAATGTATAACTGAATACTACATATAAACTTTCCCTAGCATCTAAAATGTTGCTAGGAATACAAGTGCTATCGGTTCTCTTAAAAAGTTAACTTATAAATTTAGTCTTTTTAATGAAACATTTATCACTAATTTAAACAATACATCTAGATTTTAGTAGATATGATTAATTATTTAAAAATTACATTCAATTCAAAAGATAATAAAAATGAGGCTCGCCCGAGTTTGAGAGTAAAGAAAAGAGAGACTATTTATATCATATCAATATCGAATCCAAAGATAAACCTTAAAAGACTTAAGAATATTGAAAGTTTTGTAGAAAACCAAGAAGAATAGAAAGGCGATTCAACTCAAAATTGGTAATTAAAATCAAGATATTTTGCTTTATCAAATTATTTTGCTTTTTATGCATGATCCATCAATTTGATTTGAGATGTGCCTTTTTTATGTACTTTTTGATAGCCTTAAGATATACTGGATATGTAACGAACTTAATATAGGAGGGCAGATTCTACAGGCTAATCTTATTACATACAGGGACCTCACGGATAAATCGGGTTACCAACCCACAAATAGAAAATATAACAGACTTGTTAAACCACATAATGGAGGTGGTATATTTCAGTGCTCCCATTTATGTTACGGTGATGTTAAATTTGAGTTTCATATACCCTCACTAAACAACCACTAAACTGTCGGGGGAACCCGAACCGCAAAAATCCCACTGGAAATTTGAAGCGCAACAATTGAGCCATTCGGACTAGGAAATTTTTAATGTTCATTTCATAAATGATTATGCAACACTTACAATTATATTGCCACTCATGTCATCACTTGCAAACCTAACGGAGGAGAACGCATAAAGGAGCATCGGTAAAAGAAAAACGATTTAGTAGAATCACTGTTCATGGTGGGAAGAAAAGACATGAATGATTAAAATTAACATTATGAGAATTATTTAATGTTAAGAGGTATAAGAGAAAAAATATTATGGTGGATTACAGAAAGAAAAAAATCATAACATGTTTGTTCAGTACTTATTTTTTTAATTTTAGGCATAGTTTAGCTTAAGCTTATCAAGAGAAACCACAACAAAAAGACGAAAACAAGTTAATCAAAAAGAATAACACCTACTACTATTTATAACATGCAATGTAATAAATTTAAAAAGTACATCCTAAATATTCAATTTATGCTTGATTTATGCAATCACGACTCCCAATAATGCCATGTGCATCGTACAATTTAAAGTGTACAGTTCGTGCGTAATACAAACTCCTAATGACGTCATACAGGCTGTACAGTTGAAAAATATTCAATTTGTGCAGAAATAAATATTGCAATGATGCAACCATGTAGACTATAAATACAACGAAAAACCCAAAATGTTTAATTTGTACTATCACTGCCCTTATTTTTATAATAGGTAAAGCAGTGACTTGAAGCAACATACAAAATACAACCTAGAGATTAAATTGTCATTGCGAGAGGTTTTTGTATATTGCGTAGTAATGTAGTAATGTTACAACTCTAGTCTTTTCTTATTTGAGTCACCATGCAAGTTGTACAGTAAGCGTAACATAGATAGAATTATGCCATATTTTGGAAATAATGATGAAATATGGAAGGAAAGCTAACACTCGCAGACACGCTTACTTCGTCTTTTTTAACTTTTATAACTAATAGCATGCAAAACGTAAAGAATGTTTCTATCTATTATATACGAAGGTCAAGGGAGGCGAGCTATGTTAAACAAAATCTATTTTTAGTAACTCCGTGTTAGGTGCTGTGAGAAAGAAATCGTTGTTCCCTGTTCTAACAGCTATCTCCAAAAAAAATTTAATTACTTTCCCAATGTATATATAATTCTCATTTATAAAAATTCTAAAAGAAGAAAAGAGTTAAAAATAGAAAAGAATTTCTGGATTGTAAATGCAGGATTCCATTCTTATAATGTACTTTCTATTAGCTCACAGTAGATAAAACGTGATAGAAATTAAAGGTAAAAGTACCGCCACAATTTTATTTTTATGCAATTAAAATGATCAGAACTAGACAGAATTTATTTCATTTAAAAACTGCCACACCAGTTCTTTATTTAGAAGCTTTTTGTAAAGTTTTTTATTTTTGTTTAAAATAGCGTTATTAACGTTTTTCTATTATTTGATTTGTAATGTGGCAAGTGATAGATATCTAGATATCACGTGAAAACATTTTAGGAACACAGAAAAAAAAGCGAAGCGATTTTTTAAGAAGTTCTTATTTTTCTGTTACTTCATCTACAAAATAAAATCACTCTCATAAAATATACATTCAAAAATATAATGGTCGTCATATGTAAGAAAACCGACATGCAGTTTAGAGTACTGCAAACTGAATAAGAAATAAAAGTATTTAATACAAAAATTCAAAACGAATAAGGTGGAAGGGGCATTGCAGAATGAATGAAGTCTATGTAAAAGCGAAAATTTAATTACCTTTAGTATAGAATATAAAATAAAATAAGGTAGAAAAATAGTAAAAGATAAAACTAAAATTTTAAGTAAGTATATAAAAATATTAAAAACTTCAAGGATGAACTAAATTGTACTGTAAAAAACACATCAACTTATTTAGTTGTTCACGGTAGAAATATTCACGCTGATATACTCTAATCTTCTTCGCTCATGGATGCGGTACGGTGAACAGGACCACCTCTCGACGCAGTTCTTGTTCGTAAAGTAGGGACTGTGAACGAATAACAAGAATAGGAAATAAAATCTATAAACTTGTATGTAACAGAAAGTGAAAAAGAAATGTACAAAATAAAGTATAGTTCAGTATCATCAATCACTCACTAACTGAATTAAATTGAATAATTTTCGTTAAGGCAATGTAGACTACGTCCTCCACATAAATATTTGTTAGTTATGCGAGAAAAATAACTTAACTAAATAACTAAAAGATTAACTTAAGATTATCGACCACATTAATTTTGGGGAGTGTTCTTCTTTACATATCTAAAAAGAACTTGTATAAGTAAAGAAAGTACGTCAATGAAATACAATATTACCTAAACCACAGCCTTGCATCAACAGTAACATGCCTTCGCCGCATTTTCCAGGCTAAAATATAACACCAAATAAAAATATTAATTACACATAAATGACGTAGAAACATTACATAAACGTATTTCATTCAACTGTGAAACAACGCACGCCTTGAAGCTGCAAGAACCTATTTCGAATAAGATATTTTCTGTCAAATATGAAAAGAAAATCAAAACAAAAGAATAGTATGAGAGTCTTACATCTTCCACGAATATATTAATAGTGTCACTTGATTCGATAATGGATGATTTCTTCGCATTAAGTTTCGAATGGAACACGTTCTTAAAAGAATAAATTCCTATCAGTTATAGCATCCCATACTTATTTTTACTCTATACCGAGTATATATATTCTTAAATAACTTCAAATAAAGAATGTAGATAAACCAACAAAGAGATTCTCAGCTAGTGTCTATCAGCTATTCTCAGTAAACCACATCTTCAGTCAAATAAGAGATTGTGGTGGAATAAAATATGAAGAATTTGAATTCTATTGCAAAACATATGAGGTAGAATATAATAATTAAAATGAAATGTGAAACATACACATTCTTCTTTATAAGGGGAAAAAGCGCTGGTGCATATCAAGACGTGTGACCTAAAACATAAATATAGATTATCAGGCTTGTTTATCATATAATACGTTTGAATCTTGTATTTAAACCCTACTTTTACTAAAAGTTGACAAATTTGGTTATGTTTTGGGTGTGGTCATTTATTCACCATAAAGCACCTATAATCATTTATTAATAATTTATCAGGGTGCTAATTTTCGTTAACAATGAAATTATATATTTTTTTATTTTATTTCACTTTTTTTTCCTTTTAGACATTTTAGACATTACAACATCGAGCAAAAGTAATGCATTTTGAAACAATTTCTCATTTTATTGAGAAAGTTCCATGATAAAGGTTTAAACTATCAAAGATATAGTTACTTTAAAAGAGAGAAAAAAAGAATTATTGTAGAACTCAGAAAAAATTACAGCAGGTGCAAGTTTATTCCCCTGTGGATTCTAATTTTTAATTTAATGCATTGGTAATGGAAAGATATATTTAATTTATCAAACAAGTAGCTAACACCCACCATGCTGCGAGTTTTTTTATTGTGAACTTATTGAAAATACGCGTAGCTATATTAAATTTTAATAAAAAGGAAATTTCGGTTTCGTATTCAAAAATTGAAAAAAGCAAATAAAGAAACTTTTAAAAATCAACAAAAAAAAACTTTAAGCAAAGAATGTTTACTCTTTGAATAAATAAAATGAAAAATTTGCTTGTGTTGTATAAGAGGCTGTAACAAAACTACAAAGAACACATGTGCTATGACAGGGAAATCCAAACATAACCCAATGGTATCGAAATCATTAGAAACAGATCAATTCTTTTTAAAACTTATTTAGAGCTCGGAAAATAATTTTCAAACAACGCACATGTTTAAATAGACTATATATAGCCGTTTTATAAAAAGTAGAAAAAAAGAAAAGCTCAGAATATTCCCGTGCCGTAAAACAAACCCGCAGATTAGGACTCTCGACTACATATAAAAAAACGACTTTCTTTAAGACTAATGATTAAATAGATTGTTTTAGAATTAAGATTTGGAATTTTTTGAAATATACCTCAACTAAAACTAAACTCTCGGAATAGCAAATTTTGTACTGATTGATGCATTAAGATTTAGACGAGATCTTATACAAAAAAGGTTTACTCTCAAACTGTAATAACATTTTTAAAAAAATAAATTTTAACATTTTCTTCCCATTGTAACGTCATATGAAGTGTCATTTTTATCTTTAAATTTTATATCATTCTCTTTAACAATTTTCAAAAAGCTTTTAATAATTGTGTTATATATGACCATGCATTTAAAAGCCCTTTGTAAGTCGAAAACGATCAAACCACATATAGTCTCCCGCATCATAAGTTTATTTATAATACAATAAAAAAAATTCAATCCGTGGTCACACTTACTTCAACTTTTCCTGCACTTCACTCATAACATCAGAACGACTAAAAAACAAATAACAATATACTTGTAAAAATTATGGCGCTCAAAGATGTTGTCACTCGGGTTAAAAAGCGTACCTCGCCTTTAACGCGAGCGATGATGCTTTAATACGAGAATACAATAAGCGATTAGCTGTAGAATTTAAGAATTTAAGCGATGATAGAATTTAATTAGAATGGATTGTTCTAATATATATCATAACATGGATCACAAAGAAGTTTATAAATAGATCGAGCCGCCTTATAATCACAAGTGAAGACATTATCCAAAACCAAAAGTGAATACAGAAAAATATCACATCAAAGAAATCACCAAGTAATTACGGAAATAGCAACAAAGTTAAATTTTGTTCAGTTAAAAAAAATTAAAAAACTGCATAACAAAAAAAACGAATGGAGAGCGATTATTATCATGGTTTATAACAGTCACTATTAGCAACAACAAAGTTTTAATTAAATTTTGTTCGACAATATTTCGCAATTTTATTCACATTCAAGTAGCATTGGTTTTTCGTAGTATTTTATAAAATGATAATATATAGATGTAGCTATAGTTTAATTTAAGTTTGAAATGTCCAGTAACTAAACCACACAAGCTGATTCTAAATGAGGACAGTAGAAACCAGGACTTGAAGGAAATAGTAAAGTACAAAGAGAAGTGATTAGGTCGACTTAACATCAAGGTAACCACCATCATTAAATTTAAACAGCTGCTGTCATCAAAAGTAGAAAAACTTAAAGAGCGTGATTAAGCTGGAATTTAACTGCTACCGGATATCATACTATGTTTGAATTACAGCGACAAAAGTGCAATATTTCTATTTAACAACAATTAAAAAGTTTCTTTATATATACCTACTGATGGCTTAAATCAGTGGAGCTATATTTCATTTACTTTGGAAAAACAATGCCCGCTGTTTTTTTGTTTTGATTTGGATAAAACTGTTGCAATCCATAAGAAAACGTAACGGGAAGCTATGTGATCAAACGTGAAGAACAAAAAGTTAAAAGAACAATAATTTCCCTATCTTTTAATAATGACAGCTGATAATTTTTTTTTTTAATTCCATTATGCGACACAAACGAAAAGCTCTGTTTGTTTTAATATCAATTTGCAAGTAAGGAAAAAAAATCTTAAAAAAGCTTTACATTAAGCTACGATGGATTATCAGAAAATTTATTATACATTCGTCTGGTGAAACCGCTATTCAAAAGAAATCGAGCCTTGAACTTTCTCCTTCTTTCACTTCATATCAGTGAAGAGTATCAATAAATGGGTGAAAGTCGAATTGAATGAAGTAAATCATACCGTAACAATGCATTTTAATATATTAGCTAACATTATTTAAGTAATTAACTAGAGGAAGTAAGATATTTTCTAAGCTAAATTCCAAACTTCCTTTGAAACTTCAAGTTTCACAATAAATTAATCAACAAAAAATGTTAAATGCTTAACGACTTTTTAAATAGAAAGAATTAAGTAAGAAGCGATCTTAAACACTCCAAAATCCATTATTCCAATGCTGAAATTAGCTATTATAATAAGAGAAACCACGAAATCAAGTAAAGCTTAGCAACATAAGCTATGTAACCTAAATCATTCTAGGTTTTTTAATCAATCCACTTGACCACTTAATTATTCAATTCAATAAGTTGAGCTTCGTTTTGTATTGAGATAAAAAGAGACGAATGATAAACAATTATCGGCAAAAAAAGTCAATACAAATATCCTTTAGAAAAAATCTGTGTCGAAATTATACGACGAAAGTTTTATGATCATTAGGAAATAATTAAACAGGCCAGCCCGCAGTATTTTTATACTTTTTTACTAGATCCTTTTTTATGTTTTAAGGGTATAAACTTGTTCGTAATAACGAAACAAGGTTTTGAGCAATCAAATATGCTGTAGTTACTACATCCACTTTCATCGTGATGTAAACTTGAGCCGAGAGTGAATTACTTGAGTTGAGTACAGAGAGAACTACTTGAGTCGAAAGTGAACATGATAACTTGAGTCGAGAGTGAACATGATAACTTGAGTCGAGAGTAACAAGTAGAGTGAGAGAGAACTA